>QODF01000134.1:536702-575725 GCA_024372805.1 Oostethus manadensis
TATATATATATATATATATATATATATTCTATTATTATGGTTCGGACCAGCGTTTTTCCCCCTTTATGCATACATATATAATATTTATATACAAGAAAGAAGAAAAACCTACACGTGGTTTTAAAAGGCCAAAGGCCACACAGGGTGAGGTTTGTTATACATGTACAATATTGTAAGTTTGTTTTTTTAGATTGCATGGTTCACAACTATTCCGTCACTGATAGTGCTGTTGTTCACTCACCTGACGTCCAAGCAGGCAGGGAAGGGCCGGTAGAGAATATGAGTGTGAATGGGTTCCTATCTAAACTGCACGTGCACTGTGATTGACTAGCAGCCGTTCCAGGGTGTAGTCCGCTGTGATAGGCTCCAACTCTCCACATAAAGTGGATGAGCAGTAGAAACTGGAAAGGGCAAACATACACTTGATAAGACTGGTGTTGCTGGCTCCTTGTTCCACGTCCCCAGTGAGAGAAGATGCCATTGGGTGAAGAAATGCTAAGCTTTCTGCTTGTTTACAGACTTTGCTGACAGGACACGAGGAGGCGACCTCTCTAAAGTTTACCTGGCAGCCCCGAAACCCTTTCAGGAGAGTGTTATTGTAGACCTTAATAAGGCACCCAGTGGAATACTTAGTTGTGGCCTCAAAGAGGACAAAGATGTTGAGACTGACCAGGTGAGAAATATGTGTGTGGAATTCATCTTTACTACTACTTATTGGTCAGGAGGTAGGGGTTCTTTGAAGTACTTTTTAAGTACTTCAAAATTGCAGTTCATTATCCGTACAGTAAGGGAACAAAATGCAAAAAAGAAAAGGAGTGACTTTTTGTGACAGCTTGGCAATTTTAAAATGAAACTGCGGGTAGGTAATTCTACAATACAAAATACAATTATCAAACATTAATATTAATAAAACAAACAACTATGTAGACTACATAACTGTTTTGAAAGTTATTTTTTTTCCCAAAATTGCTACAATGTGGACAAGTGTAACAGTAACAGTAGTCAATTATTATTTAAATTTTAGGACTTTACGTTATTGTATGCCTAAAGTGCAACATTACCGTAATATTTCCAGCTGTCCCAATCTCCACAGAACACTGCTTTCTTTTCTACTTGTCTGTATCAGTTACGTATTTCACAAACAACACTCAAGCTCGGGCTTCTCCTTGGCAATGTGACTCCCAGTTGCCAAAGGCTCTGCTCCACTATGTTTGTTTAAAAGGTAAACGTAAAGTAAAAGTAAAAGACCCTATTGGGAGGCAGAGGTGTACAATATAGGAAATGTGTACAATGTTCTGTAGCAATAAAATAATCAGATTACAAATACAACATCCCTTGACTTTTGCAGCTAAACATATTCATGGTTTGTCAAATATATATTTTTTAATAACCATGCTGTTTTGTGGTTGACTATGGACTATTATTAGTCCAAAATATGCATATTTTAGAAAATGCTACTTATTGTTTGCCTCAAGGATGCATTTTCAAGCATAAAAATGGCTAAATGAAGTAAAATACAAATATAAAGCATTCAAAAAACACATTCAAAGATGTTGCTGATATGTAGTATTCAACAGTGGTCACTCGGTGCCAATAAAGTTACTGTAATGCTTGGTGGGACACACAAGCACCAGATGTGCGGAATAAACAGGCTTTCATTGCAGGTTTGACCGATGTCCCAAACACGGGCTACTGTAAAGCCCACAAAAGCTGAAACTCAACACTGAACCCCCAATGTCCCTTCCTGTCCATCCCTGATGCCTGAGCCTGAGTTGTTATACTGGAGTATATTGGGTAATGTGATTAAAGATGACTATAAGGTAGGCCACTGATTAGTATCGGCCAATTTCTGTAAAAAAAACATGTGAATGGCATATGGCGATGCTATTTGAGTGTTGTTGTTTAAAATGTTACCTGTTTCCCTGGAGCAATTGGAATTATCTAATGGCGGTCCTGGCCAATAGCACTTATCACAAATCAATTGAAAAATGTACAGTTAATCCATGTGATCGGTAATGGTATCAGCTGATCTCACTCATGGATGACTGATATTGGAATTGGCGGCATAAAACCCTGATCAAAACATACCCACTACAGGGGTGTTATTTCATTGGCTCTAATAATGCTAATAAAAAAAACATATTTAGAAGGTTGCCAACGCTCTAACTACAAAAAAAATCAAGTACGAAAAAATAAATCTTAACATTGTCAAAATTCACTTATAATGGTCGGGTCTGGAGCCAACCACACTGAAATAAATAAATAAATAAATAAAAAGAAAGCCGTTGATAGGTCAAATTAAAGCTGGGTGCTGCCAACTGCTAACGGAGTAGCTATTGGTTGTCCTAAAAGCTAGAAGCGGCTAAATGGCATCATCTTTTAATTTGAATAGATTGTCCTAACAAAAATGCATATACATATAGAGCAATCCCTCAATTATTGTGGTTATTTGGTTCAGTAAAAAATAATTTCTTTGAATTAGGATTAATTACTTATAAATGGAATATTTTTGTAGTTAGAGCATAAAAAAACCTTTCACCACCCTCTAAATGTGATTGTTATTTAGAGCCCTCTTGACATGCAATAACACAGGCATTTTCGTGTCTTTTACTAAATTCCAAAAAAACTGTCTGCATGTTATTTTCGAAACGAGTAGCAGCAAAGTCTAATTTACATGTTTTTTTTAAAGGAGATGAGTTGCAGTTTGTGCATGAATTTAAATATTTAGGTGTTACTTTGGATTCTACATTATCTTTTAATAAACACATAAAAAATATATCCAAAATTGTTAACTTTAATATTCGGAATTTTAGGCAAATTAGAAATTCATTGCCAGAGAATGCTGCTAAAATGTTTCTTCATTCAATGATTTTTTCTCATATTGAATATTGTATTACCAACTGGTCATTAACAAGTTTGAAAACTTTAAAATTAATTGAATCGCTTTATAAAAAAGCTTTAAAAGTGTTTGATAGAAAATCTTTCCATTTTCATCATTGTCTTATTTTGCAGAAATACAATATTCTTAGTTTTGAGAATTTTAGAAAATTTAAATTGGCGTGTTCCATTTATAGGGTTTTAAATGGACTGGCTCCACCACCCCTGGGTGAGTTCATCAAAATGAAATCCAGCATGAGTGGTAAGGTAACAAGAGCCTCTACGAGAGGTGATTGTGTAATTCCTTTCAGACGCACAACCTTCAGCCAACAGGTGTTGTCAGTCAAAGGTACAGAAATCTGGAATAATATTCCAGTTGTTATAAGAGACTTGACTACCTTTAGTTCATTTAAATTCAATCTCAAACAATGGCTTAGGAGGAACCAGATCTGTGACCATTAATTCTAAAATTCCTTTGTTTTTAAAGTGTATGTATTGTTGTACGTTTTTTATCGTGTTTTTATTGTTTTATTTTTCTGTGTATCTAGTGTCATTGTGTTTTGTTTTGTGTTTGTTTTTGGTTATTTTCTTTTCTTCACCTGCCAGGGACTACAGATGTAAAGTAGCCTTTGGCTAATTCTGGCATATTTACACATAAGTGTTCATTAATATGCATTGTCTCTTTAAATAAATAAAATAAAAAATAAAATAAACACCCCTATAGTAAACTTTACATTCCTATTATCCATTACAGTAGACAATAATAGAAAAATTAAGACATAAATAAAACTGGTACTGTGTTGCTGTAAATGCGAATGAACTGGAAGTGCGTCCGGGATTTTGCTTTGAGTTTTAGCTTGATGGGGCCTACAATTCCAAAAGTTAGGGATTATCATGTGAAAAAATACAAATCTGCAATAAAAGCCTGTTGTTGCAGCCATCAAGTCTGGTGCTTGTGTGTCTCACCTAACATTACTGACACAGTGTGGCATACTACATATTAATGTGTCTTTGAATGCATTTTCTGAATGCCTCATATTTGTATTTCAGTTAGTTCAGTCATTAATATGCTTACTGTACACATGTTTACTTTAAGAAAAAAAAATGTACAATTTGCTTACGTTTGCAGAATTTTTACTGTGTTCAAACAACTCGGCGGCATGATTTAATAATGAATATATTTTTGAAAAACCGCAATAAAGTGAAGCAGAAAAATGGAATGGCAAAGTTCCAAGGGACAACTGTAGAGTATCTGTAATTGCTGTTATTGAGAAAGAAATGAAGTTCCTGGACTTCAGAGGTATTGACTAAAAACAGCAAGTAAATAGGCAAATAATGAAGATGCCATGACGTCTCCTACAAGAAAAAAAAGACACAAAGCTTTAATGCAGCTTGAAGTCATCAACAATTGGCAACAGCAATTCCATAATAACAGTGATTATGCCAAATCCGACAATATCAAGCAGCTGGACTCGTTATCCTTCAAATGACACAGAACATCAGCAGATTTTTTCTCAATTAAAGCCAAAGAAAGCAAGGAAACTCCAAAAAAAAAATGCACTCAAACCGACTTTTCTCTTATCGATAAGTGCTGCGTGCTCTGCTGCGTGTGTGTGGGCATGTGTGTACACCAGGGTGCGTGTGTATTACTTGAATAACTAAATATGATCCACATTCTCAGGATGCCCTTGACAGTCATTTGAAACAGTGAACCTGGCTGAACTACCCATCTCCATAATTGCACCAGTGATTCCAACGATAACTGCTCATTTTTAATTTTGACTTTAAGCCGGCTATATCTGAAATGTCTATCACTGCCTCTCACCTCATAGGATGTCATCAGACACTCGTGTGGATATATGACGGAATTTGACAAGCTTAACAGAAAAGACAAAGAATAAGGAGTCCCGCAAAACCACAGTTACCATGACCACGTAAAGACTTGGAGTTGACAAGTGTGTCTACAGCCACAAAATGACACCTCATTTTAATACATAAGAATATACAAGAATACAATGCAACTAATCCGGTTTCATCACTGTTATTAGTATATTTTTGTTGCTACATGGCAAACAAGTTACCAGCACGTGCAGTAGATTCTCAGAAAACATACAAGCCCCAGCATTCATGATATGCACGCTCTTAAGGCTGTGCAATTGGGAAATTAGTTGAAAGGGGTGTGTTAAAAAATAGCAGTGTGGCATTCAATCAGTGATCAATCTTGTGAAAAAACAGGTGAGAATCAGCTGGCCCCTATTTAAGGATGGAACCAGCACTTGTTAAACATGCATTTCTGTTTGAAAGCCAGAGAAAAATGGGTCGCTCAAGACATTGTTCAGAAGAACAGTGTACTTTGATTAAAAAGTTGATTGGACAGGGGAAAACTTATAAGGAGGGGCAAAACATTGTTGGCTGTTCAGCTAAAATGATCTAAAATGCCTTAAAATGGAGAGAACAATCAGAGACACGTGGTAGAAAACGAAAGACAACATCAAAATGGATCAAAAATAATCCGAATGGCAAAAGCCCAGCCAATGATCAGCTCATTGATGATCGAAGACATTCTGGAGTTACCTGAAAGTACTGTGACAGTTAGAAAATGTCTGTGTGAAGCTCATCTATTTTCAAGAAACCCCCTACAAAGTTCCTCTGTTATAAAAAAAAGGTTTGCGCAGAAGACGTTTCAATTTGCCAAAGAACACATTAAAGGGCCTAAAAAGAAATGGATAAATATTTTGTGGACTGAGAGTAAAATTGTTCTTTTAGAGTCCAGGGGCCTCAGTTTGTGACCCCCAAAGTCTGAATTCAAGCCACAATACACAGTAAAGACAGTGAAGCATCATGATGTGGGCATGTTTCTCCTACTTTTTTGTTGGGCCTATTAATCCCATAGCAGGGATCATGGATCAGTTTGCATATGTCAAAATACTTGTAGAGGTCATGTTGCCTTATGCTGAAGAGGGTGTTTCAACAAGTACACTAATAAACCAGCAAAATCTTGGTTCCAATCCAACAAAATAAATGTTATGAAGTGGCTAGCCCAATGCCCGGACCTTAATCCAATGGAGAACTTGTGGGTTGACATTAAAAATGCTGTTACTGAAGTAAAACCAAGAAGTTAATAAATTGTGGAATGTTGGAATGGAGTGGCATAACAGCTGAAAGGTGCCACAAGTTGGTTGACTCCATGCCACACAGATGTGAAACAGTTATAAAAAATGAATGCTGTTTCTTGTTTTTTGAGAATCTACTGCACCTACTTGGTAACTTGGTAAATTTGCCACATAGCAAGGGAGGTGGGGTACACCCTGGACTGGTCGCCGGACAAACAAAAATTCACACTCACATTCACACTTATGGACAATTTAGAGTCGCCAACTGCACACATACTTTTTTTCACTCTATCACGTCGGACACGCCATGGCTGACTTCATGCAGTGTTAAGGTAATGAAATGTAAGGTAATGTCTCAATGTTATAACTGCTCTGTAGTGACCAGAAAACTACACATCACTTGTATTTCAATGTGTTTTGACTAATAATATGGCAGTAATATAATAATGATTGTTTAATACATTTATTTCTGAAAATCCGTAGTGTAGCAAGATACGACTGTATGACATTTTAACCTTTGCTTTGTTTTTTGTTGCAAGCCACATTATTTTTGCCACCATTTTTGCTGGTGTTCTTTTTCAAATGTTTCAAATATTTTAACTTTCTTCTTAAATAATCATCGGAACATTATTCCCGTAATATTTTGACATTTGTCCTCATTACATTCTGACTTTTTTCTTTAGCCTAATTTACCAAACATGAAAAGTTTTTTTATTTTTGTTTCTCATTATTATGTTATATTACATTATATTTGGCTCTAATATTTCACATTTATAATATTAAATGGGGTTTTTTGAGAGTAAGGGTGACATAACATGACATACTTTTTTTCTTATAATTGTATGATATACAATATTATATTACATTTTGACTTTATTCTTATAGAGTCACAGCTGTTTTTTTCTGCTGTTGTTTTTTTAATTTTCCAACTCTTTCAACTTTGTTCTTTTATTTATGAATTTTTCTCAATCTAATTTCCCCCAAATGACAATTTTTTTTCTTTTTTTTTGTTTGTTTTCCATAGTACAAATAAATAAATAAAAACTTTTCATTAGCATTTCTAATGTATCCTACTAAAATTATGGTATATGTCAGAAAAATAAATATTATATTATTTTAATGTAAAATTACAAGCTTTTGTAGTTCTTAATATTTTTCACTTTATTCTTGTAAAATTAGAGCTAATTTTTCCAATTTTCCCACCCTAGCTTCCATCTCTTTGACCTGTTGCCCTACAAGGGCGCTACAAGTCCATACCGAGCCGAACAAACAGGCTTAGGGACAGCTTCTTTCCCAAAGATGTCACCATACTAAACTGTAATTTGTCATTTGTACTGAAAACTGCCCTTTGCACAGCTTTTCTCTTGCACTACCTCCACCACTCATTATGCTACTTGTCACTGGTCTCAGTTTTGTCTGGCTGCACACGCAGTGAGTGTGATTATGTGCGCATCATAGCATAAAAGTTTGTAGTTTTTATTAATACATCATTTATACTTTTATACTTTAAGGAGGCTTTAAATCTCATTGCACAGTGTATAATGATAATAAATGGCTTTCCATTCTTTGCTATTCTGTTTTATTGTATTCTTTTTTGCTCTTTTTTTTTAAAAAAAAGGTAAATATATTTTTAGAATGCGCCACGGGCCAATAAAAAAAGAGCAGGGCAAAGGGGCCCTTTACCCAATTTGGACAAAGCTGATTTAGGCATCTACCTAGTCTACTCTCTTTCTATCCAGTCTACTCTCCTTTAGGTGTTTAAATATATTTTTTATAAATGAATGGGGAAAAAACACGTCATATTATGAGGTCTTTTGTCAGGAACTATTTCGAGGCTTGAACGTTGTGTATGGGTGTGTTTGTTTCTGTGTGCCATCGATGGCAGCATCTGCGTCTTGGTGGGATTCTCCAGCAGTGAGACTGAGGCCCATCGCCCTCACATGCAATTCAGATGAGCTCTGCAAATCCAGCATGAAATTAAATTTAAGACTTGGACCACAACACACACCCCCACCAACACTCCGATGGCTTCCCTGATAACGCATAATCGTGTGTGTGTGTGTGTGTGTGTGTGCGCATACTCGCATGTTAATGCTTCCAATCTAACTCATTATGTAGCTTTTCGGTGTGTGTTTATATCTTGAATGGTGTGGTTTATATTTACTCTAACAGCACAGCGTGTGGCATAATTACAGATTGATGGTTCGCTTCAACGACAAGCTGAATATCAAACCAAAAGCATCCTGACTCGACTGCGTGTATGCGGGTGTGTGTCAATTGCTGGGTGGTGGGCAGCGCATGTCATCCACATTCATATTTCTACGTTATGTATATTGCCCTACCGTGCCCTGCTGAATAATAAAACATTTCCAACAATAATAATAATACTAATGGCGACCAGCATTACAGCACAATCATAACAACATTCATAACAACTACACACGCACACACACACACACTGTATTCAACACCAAGTCGGAGCCAATCATGTCTGCTCTAGCTCTCTGCATTTACATAAAACAATTACCCTGGGCGGACTCAGGGTTCAATGTCGTCTAGACAACATGTTTCACTGTGGTGTCATCAAGGCGGCAAGTATGTGTGCATGTGTTTAAGGGGGGGACGGGGGACACACTTGCTCGTATGCTTGTAAATTAGCTAGGGTATGGCTGCCCGGGCAGTGTCCGCAACACATCACCCTCCGGCACATAGGGCTTGGAGGGATTTATTCACACAGATACTGCACAAGCACACACCCATATGCAAATAAGAAAGCCTGGACAGCCACACAAACGATGACAATGAGGACTTAGGGCGAAGCGATATTCATATGGGGGCACGGGGCACGGAGGATATTGCTGTCTGCTCTCCAGATTTTCACATTTATTGATCTATGCGTATTTCCTCAAACAGTATTTTGTAAAAAGTTGAAATGCAAAAAGGTGCTACAGTCGTCCCTCGTTTTTTGTTTTATATTATTTTAAAAAATTCACAGTTAGAGCATAAAAGACCTGTTTATGACATTCTAAATACAGGTTTTTAACATTATTAGAGCCCTGTAGACATGAAATGCCCCCCCATAGTCACCTTTACACTCCTATTAGTCTTTGTTTACATCACATTGTGCAGGATATGGTATCATTGTAGGGACATAAAAGATGGCTACTGCACTCATAGCAAGCTGCCTAGCTAACTATAATATACATATTCTAATCTTAAGAAAGTGTTTCAAACCGAGCTGGGAAGAAAAACAAAGAAGCCAAATCTTACCACATCCACACCTAATGAGAGGAGAACTTTTTTTTTACCCTCGAGCTCAGCCATGGCATGTAGACAAAATTAACCAAGAGACAGCTTGCATCTACAAAAGCACTCGTTGTTTGGGGCACTCGTATGCCAAGATATCACTGCTTAAATGACAATAAAAAATACCGGCAGTGCTGCCGTAACTTCTCACTTCCCTGTGGCAGACCACGTAGTCCATGACAACTCAAACCACAGCAACAGCAGATACAAATAACTTTGGTCTTGTTGCGACAGTCATCGGCCAGAGCTTTGAAGCAAAATCTACCAATTAAAATACCCTTTTGTGGGCCGAGGATCAAACAGGAAGTGCACATGTTAATCGCACGTCAAAAAAAGGTTTTGATAAGATACTACATATCCTGGTTTGTGTGTGTGGTTTGTAAACTTTTCTTGTATTTATGCTTACAAAACATGATTTGCAAAACAAATGTCAAAAAAGCACATGTTAATCAAAGAAACAATAAAATAATGGGGGGAAGAGGACCAAGAAGAGATGGCTGGGAATGGGGGAGCTGATAATTATCCCAAGAAAAAGGGGAGCCCGGTTCTGAAAGACAGGCAGAGTGACAGGCACACGGGATGACAGGCCTTTGCCCTTCACTCTCACACTCTCTCGCACACACACCAACACACACACACTCACACACACGCACACAATAACAGATAAAGAGAGCAAAACAAGGGGGCATTGGTGGGAGGCCGAGGCTGTGACATCCCAGACCTAGACTCGAGGATTAATGAGGAATAAAAAAGAAAGCACACAGAGCGTAAATAAATAAATAAAAAGACGCCCCTCCCACCACATCCCCACCCTGGAAGTATTGCAAGTCAGGAGTAAAGGCACGCAGACACACATGCACACACACACCCCCAGAATGTAAGCGAATGCAAGCAGACAAGCAATGAAACTAAACTCTCTCTCTCTCTCTGTCTCTGTACTGCTGCCACTTTAAAAGTAATCCCACCGGATAAACACTCACTCATAGATAGAGCTGACTGTACACACATGCCACGTGCACAAGTGGCCATTGTGAAACAGGATACGCTTAATCAATGTCGCAATTCAATCAATAGCCCCGTCCCATTAAACAGGGCTCTTCTGCTCCTCTCCTCTTCCATCTTTTTCCATCTTCTCCCTTCCTACTGTCCCTCTACAGCCCCCCACCTCTCTCACCGCGTGACTCTCTTCATTCACCTTCTCACTGCCCCAAAGTCACAGTGAAGGACAACCGCTGTTGATCACTAAGTCCTCCCATCAAGAGAATAATAATATGCCGGAGGGATGAACAGTGGAAGCTGACTGTGGCCATGAAAAGTTCAGCAAACCAAAGCATACATTTTGGATATTAACACATTTTATTTTTAGTCTTAGGACTCTAATTTGGTGGCGCAGGCCACGCAGTGGTAATTTCGTCCAGCGTAACAAAGTACGCAGCCAATTTGATAATTTGGTAGACCGAGGCGCAACGTGATGGGTTTGACGGCGCAGCAGGGGGATGTCCCCACTGATTCAGCCTGGCGTGGTGACAATTTTGTGCCAAAAGGCTTCGCCGAAGGTGCGCTGAGAGCGCGCCAGCTCCAACCTGGTCTACTCTCGGCGTAAGGCGAAGCACAGCCAGTCTTAGTGGTAATAAGGCTGATTGGCGCACACGTCACCAAAACCTCGCAGGCCGGTTTACACAAAGTCAGGCACATTTGAATGCATTTAATCATCACAACAACCACTGTTTAAAGTAACTATCTGAATCAGCACATAACTTTTTTGTAAATAAACAGTTAATCAAACTTATTGACATTTTTGATTGTGTAACCGAAAATTGCAAAGAGGATCATAATGAAGTGGGTAATACCAGTTCATGTTACATGCAAACACAAGTGACCAGGGCCAAACCACCAGCTTGGCAATGCGTCTTTTACATACAGTTGCTTATGCATAGTCTTTGATCATTACACGGGTCACAAATATAGGTTACTAAATACAAGTATCTTTATTAGTTTATTGCTTACTTTACCTGTAATACCAACCTCAACCCCTCAAAAACCTGAGCGGGTGGAGGACACAATGTCCTCCGCCGAGCTCAGTGTCACACTGGTTGAGGAGCCGCCCCCGGTGACCACCGAGTGCCCCCGGTGCCCTAGTTTTTGTTTTGCCCTTCTTCTGACAATATTGAACCGTTGCTCTGGAAAAAAAAATTAAAAAAATGGTACGTCAGGGCAAACCTGATTTACGATACTTGTAATCTTCTCCCAGGCCACTTTTGCATCATCAGCCCGTGGAGGTTTGCTCAGGTGACCATATATTTGACTACTGCAAGCTTGGCCCTTCTGGACCAAAACATCACTTTCCGTCTGGGGGACGTCTGGCTGTCTTCCACTGTCTTTGTCCATATTCAACTAAACTTGCAATGCGCTTTGCCAGCGGCGCATTTAAAGATGAGGAGAGGAGCTCATTTGATTGGTGAAGATTTGACCTGGCTTCTCTCCTCCCACTTTGCCACCTTAACCTGGCATGAGATTGCAAAATGTGCCTAAAACATGTCCCATTGGCGGGGCGCAGGTGGGTGCGCCTCGCCTGCGCATGGTCTACGAAATTAGAACCTTTGGTCTTTTGGACAAAAATGCTTCTTGTTTTAGTCACATATTAGTCAGTTCTATATGCTTTAGTATTAGTCGACAAAAACATAACATTTTAGTTTTAGTCCATGAAAACTAAAGGTTAATGGCACTGTAGTATAATTCAGCCTTTAGACTTGTAATCTAGTTAATACTGGTGGCACCCAGGGGCAGCTGCTGGTCATTCAAGGTGGTGAAACTCATTTTTTTTCCGCCTATGTCATAAATATGTTTATTTATATGTAAATGTTCCTAGTCATTTTTAACAAAGACAAATCCCTCTGGATGGGTATAGTCACTCAGAATCAGTTCAGGACAATGCTTTGAAAATGCTCCGGTGAAGGTTTACATTTCAACATCGCTGACTCACTCAGTTCACTGTCAATCAAAAAGGGATTCCACATCAGACCGATCATGCAATCATCTTGCAGAATCACTTGCTGAATCCAAATCTCCAATTTCCAGCATGCAAAAAGTCCATAGTTATGCTGGACTATAAAAAACCCCCACAAAAAACCAAGGAGCAGTTGACACACTGACAGCCACTACCCTTGCCAGTGAATTAATATAGCCAATGTTTGTGTTTTGTAACATTCTCGATGTGTCTGCATATAATGTGCATTGTGGGCCCACATCCTCCTAGAGTGGGAATTTTCTGAGGAGATAGAATGTTTATCGTGTTGTAGCCTTTATCACACAGCTGCAGAGTTCACCTTGCACTCTCCATGCCAGCAACAACACCAAAGAGCACCAACAGCAGCATCATCCTTAACCAGCCATGCCTCAACATGAACCAACAAAGCCACAGAAGCCCGCTAGAAAATAACAGGAAGAGGTGTCAGGTCTGCCTGACCAGTAAGGACAGGAAGACACCAAAAAATGTAAGAAAAATTTCTATTTTTCAAGACTTTTTGCCTCTTTCTTGAAGTGAACATATATTATATGGAACAATATTGACCCATAATTGACCTAATGTGCCGATGACATCTTCAAAGTCCATGGTATGGAGATCCTGCTTGCTAAATTGGCAGCTAAGTTGTCACGCTCTGGGTTTTAGTTTGCAGTCAGCAGTATTGCACTTTCAAGTATTTGGTTAAAATATATATACTGTATATATTAGGGGTGGAACAATACATGCATCTGTATGCACTTGGTGCTTACTGTCCTCACCCTCACAAAGCATAATTAGTTAATTATGCTACTAATAGCAGGAGTTACAAAATACAGACAATATTCTCACATATGATTACTTGTCACTTCTACATAAACTGAACTTTCACTTTCTAGATGGTCACGGCAACTGCTATGTATACACCGTGTACTTTCGTTCTGGGCTCCTCCCTGTGTTGATATTTTGGTGATAGGCTCCAGTGCTGTAACCAAATGCACACATGATCAAAATTTTAAGACCGGTTGAAAAATTACAATAATTTACATTTTGCACTGTTGGATCTTTTGGAAGTTGTGAGTAGACTGGCAAAATGCAAGCTTTCAAAATCCAAAGTCAGGTATTCGCACTGTCATGATCTCTTGATAGCAAAGGCTGTTATGATCTGGGGTGCTGTTTCATTCAATGGAACAATGGAGCTTCAGGTTGTGTAGGGGCGTCAAACGGCAGCTGGCTATGTTGCAGGGGGCATCCCAAGATTACCAAGAATGGTATTTACCATTCTTGAATGGTGCAGCTACTCATTACTGAGGCCCTGTTTAAATATTTTATTTTACGGTGTGTTTTTTTTTTAGGATATTGTTTTACATTTTGATCATTTAATGAACAGCCTAATTCGTTTGCTTTTTTCAATGAATTGTTGACTCAAAGTGCTTTTGTCACTTCCCATTTTGTCTTTTTGGACTTGGACACAACATTGTACAATGTAAACCCTTGCCATTTTCTCAAACGGTCTTTATTTACATCTCCTTTTTATAATATTGCATTATTGCAGGACAGCGAGAAAAGCATAAGAATAAAAAAAAGTCAGCACGATTCTTCAGTATGTCTCGACTACATGACATGTCAGGCTTTTCAGGAGTGTGCTTTTTCACATCTGACCGCTTATGCATATTGACATAACTACATATGCATATTTGCGTCTAGGTGTATTTGCTTGTGTGTGTGTGTGTGTTACTGGGCTGCCCCGAAGCAGCAGATTTGATCTTTGCAAAGGCCAACATCTGCCGTCTGTCTATTTTGCAAGATTGATGACAGCGACCAGAATGGAAGGAGGAGGAAGGCGACTGGAAGGGGTTAGGCCATGTCTCGGACAGCGGAGGGAGCATGAAGGGTTTTTTTGGCGGGGGTGGTCATCATTACAGACAACCTTTACTTTTTCTATTGATTATTGTTTAGGATGTAAAAACAGTGGCACTCTAAGGTTGGCTGGGTTCACCCCTAGGAGCTCAGTCATCCCGTAGGGGCTCTGAGTGGAGCTGCAGCTCCTCAACATGCCAGTGGGTATGTCTTGGGCATCAGGTGCCACTCAGACCTTTGACTGGTGAGGTATTCCGGGCATGTCCAGCTAGAGGGAGCGCAGGGAGAAACTACGCCTCACAGCTGGCCACCAACTGAGCCGAAACAGGAGGAGGCAGGGAAGTCTGGTCTTCTGGCTGGATGGATGAGCTTTACGTCAGACGAGGTCATCTTCAATCAAAACAAGTAAAGCTGAAAGAAAATCACCATTTTGGGGGGAATTTTGCCCATCGTGGTAAACTCAATTCTTTTTACTGACTCAAGTTGGTATGAGTGTTGGTATGAGTCACTCACCAGATGATGATGATGATGTGACTTGATGTTGGGTGAAGCAGATCAGTCAAAAAAAACTGCACATTTTTTGGAATTTGGCCAATCATCCACAATCCTTCTATGAGACATAAACACGTTTTTCTCTGTGCTTTCTAAAGATATGGTATGGTAGTAGTGGTAGACAGTAGCGTAGGTTGGCGTAACAATGTTAATAATAACAACAATTTTGCTGTAGATTGGTTTTTTATGCACGTCTTATTATATGTAAATGAGTTGGTTGAGTTTTTTTCAGTTGGTTTTATAGGGGAATGTGAGTTTTCCATTACGCAGATTTTTAGCTCTGTTTTTTTTAATCTGTTTTCATATAGTTAGAACGCAGAGAAACAGAAAAACATATGTGTTCGTGTTCATGTTTTGTCACATAAGAATGTGGGGCAAAATTCCCCCAAAAGTGCAGTTTTATGTAAACAAATGCAAGAAAATTAATCACACTTAATAAAGCACCTTTCTACAAAGTTTTGGAGGCAGATTTCACCACAGGGTTTGAATTTCTGGTCGTAAAATATGTTTGAGTACCCAAATACAACCAAAAACATTTTTGTTGACCTTAGTTTTGAAAGGTAATCCAGTGATGTCTTATTTGGACTGCAAACCAGTTGGTAAAATTCCGTGCAGAACATAAATTAGGCATATGCCACGTTCTCGCTTGCCGCGTCCAAAGGCGATCATGTCCATGTATGAGTCAGCGCTTTGGCATCCACATCACCAGAGTCAAACATTTAATTCCACCGAGCTGACTCACTAAACTAGAGAGCTCACATTCGTTGCACGATTCACTTGTTGGCACCCTCACGCCACCGTTGGTGAGTCAGTATTTTTCGAACTACAAGCTGCTACTTTTTCGCTCCCTCTTAGAACTCAGCGGATTTAATAACGAAGCGCCCTGTTTATGGATTTTTTTGCCACTTTGGGTGTGTTCAAATTCTCTACTGACTGTGTACATTTTATCTCCAAAAGTGGGGTGCGGCCAAAAAAAGTTTGGGAACCACTGGTCTAGTAAGTCTGGGGTCTTTGAGGAGCAGGATCTATGCGCTCTAGGAGGAGCAGATGTATATATATTTTTTCCACTGACGTAGTACATTCATGCACAGGCCGTTAGAGTAACAGTTGCACGATGAACGAACGTCAGCATGACTTGCGGCGCGTGCCAAGCCATGCCGACACGCTTTTTGTTGTAACTCTGCTTCCGAATGAAGATGAACAGCAGACAATTCTACTGGTATGATATTTTCTAGGCCTTTTTGTCTGTTTTGTGGAGTTCTAATGTGTAAGGCTTTTTTAGTTCAAGCGTTATTAAGATCTTAATGGAAATGTATCAAGTGGGAGAAAAAAATCATATAAAAATGTACAATTATCCTCGATCTAGTCTCTTTTCATTAGGCCCAATGTCTCCGCAGGGACAATTCTTGACGACCATACACACAGCTGGCTGAAATAAAAGCTGGAGGAGACCTAATTATCCCTGAGATGGAGCTATCCAAACAGGCCGAGAGAAAGAGAAGTTAGATCGCTTTAATGCTCAGTTAGCGCAGGTCATGCTCCATGAATTATTCAAGCTGGTCTGCAGTTTGCAGAGTGAGTTTTAAGTGGACAATGACCCGGTGCACACTCATTTAGCCCGAGCCTCCGCTAACAAGGCTAAGGATCCACCGACTCTTCAGTATCCTCCACTAACGAGCTGATGGAATTTCAATCAAGAGGATGCACTGAATGGCTTAGCATGGCTGATCCTCTGTCTGGCCTTCTACACACATATCAATATTCAATTACATCTGTGTGTTTTTCACCCAGCCTTGTTAAGTAAGAAGTTGTGGTAGGGGAACATTTGCAAAGGCAAAAAGGCTGATTCCTAACAGGGTCGATAACTTTAATAGTTGCCTGTAACCTTCCCTGTAATCACAACCTTGCCTCCGATAAAAAAAGACACTTGGGAAAATGTAACAGCACATAATATAATGATGAGTTCAATTGCCTTGCCTTGAGAACTGACACGGCAAATGTGCTGGTGGCGAGAATGATTAAGAATAATACTTCAAATGAGAACTCCCTGGAAATGAGTCACTCGGTCACAACAGCCCTGTATTGTGTCACATCTCTTCTTTGTTCGATTACCTGTCCTGCACAATGAGCTGCTAATTAAAAGGCTAACCCAGCTCTTACTGGCCAGCACCAAGAGCGAGGCCGTCCTTATAGGGTGATAACGTCCGGTTTTGTCAGGGTATGTCCTGCTTTCACATCCTGTCCTGTTCTTTTAGAAAGTGATAAAAAAAAAGGTCCTGTTTTCTTTAGAAAGTGCTAAAAATGTCCTGTTTCTTTTAGAAAGTGCTAAAAATGTCCTGTTTCTTTTAAAAAGTGCTAAAAAATAAATGAATAAAAAATAAAAATAAAAATAATAATACAATAAAAAAAATGTCCTGTTTTTTTTCTATTGGGCCATAAAATTGAGCAGCATCTACTGCATGTGACGTAATCCCTGAGAGGTTGCCGTACGGGCATGTTGCCAAAAAGCCAAAGAAAAAGCAAAACATAAGTGCAGAGCTAATAAATTGACGCTTGCCGAGTTGAAGTCCTGTAAAATTGAAGACGTCATGCACACTTCCCAAGTTGTTGCAGCTTTAGAGGGCACATTATCTTCCCCAAAAATATTGGTGACATTACAAAACTTAACAGGCATTTGACCTCAGGTTCATGTGGCAAAAGCAAAATAACAAGCATTAAAATAAAATAAAAGACAATATGAGCAATTCAAACATTTATCACAATAAAAGCTACATGAAAAAATGTCTGAATTAGCTTGTCTTAAAAGCCAGTAAATAAAGATGCGTGGAGAACACTCCACAGAAGAAGCAGTTTTATAGTTTAGGACCTGCGACTGCAAAAGCGCTGCCTTCCTTTGTTTTTATTGAATCTAGTCCTAGGACAATGTAAAAGAGACTGGTTGCAAGACCTCAGTGCACTGGTGGGAGTGTGCAAAGTCAGCAAATCACCAAATAAGAGGGGGCTAGCCCATTTAGGCATTTAAAAACAAGCAATACGATCTTAAAATGAATCCAAGTCTGGTGCTTGTGTGTCTTACCCAACATTACAGTACCATTACAGACAACTAGTGACCACTGTGGAACGCTATATATCATAACGTTTTTGAATACAAATACAGCGTATTTGTATTTTGCTTCAGTTTGCCACTTTTATGCTTAATTGTGTCAAACAGGCAAAAAAAAAGTACAATACGCATTTTCAAAAATGCGGTGGTGAGGGTTACTCAGTAGCTGTAGTCAACAAGCAAAGGACGGCAGGTTTATTCATAGAGCACAATTTGTACAATTCGTAATTCAAATTGCTTTACAGAAAAGAAGGGTAAAATCATTTCATGAAAAAATATAAAATCATTCTAAAATCACTACATAAAAAATGCATAAGTCATCAAAACAAGGCAATTAAAAGTCAAGGGTTCAGAAAAAATAACTTCAGTTGTTGTTCAGCCTGAATTTGAACATTGCCAAAGCTGGATTGTTGCAGTTCCGTTGGAAGACTATTTCAGTTTTTGGCAGCATAAAACTGAAACGCAGCCTCGTCGTATTTAGTCTTGACTCCGGGCACCCGCAGGAGACCACGCCCTGACCTTCTCAGAGTAACCGATGTACTTCGGTGTCAGACCATGAGGAGACTTGTACACAAGCACGGCTGTTTTATGATCTATTCTCTGAGGGACAGGAAGTCAGTGCAGCAGCCCGACTATGTACCGTATACGCTCATATTTCCTGGTTCTCGTCAGGACTTGAGCAGCAGCATTGTTGATGTTGTAGAGCTGGTTTGGAGAGTGCGGTGAGAAGACCGTAAGAGTGTTCTAGCCTGCTGAAGACAAAGGCATGGATTAGTCTCTCTAAATCTCTTAGATACTATCCCCTGGATTTTGGCAATGTTTTCAGGTGGCTGCTGATGTTAAAGCTCAGTTTGAAGTTTTTATTCACAAAAAAGGGAATCTAAGAAGAAAATACTAGGAGGCTAAAGAAACAACGCAGACTGGCAAGGGAGCACAGACCCCGCACCATGGAAAGTGGAGGACAAACCACTACAGGAGCTCACCAGAATGCAGTAGGATGCAACTAGCATAAATGCAGGTGTAGGGGGTAGATTAATCGCATCGCACCGACATGCAAAACACAATAGCGTCAACGATGCGGCAAGTAGCAAGGAGAAATGACTGGACTAAAATAGTGCGGCAATTAGACACCAGAAAAACAGATGCACTGCCAGCGTTGAAAGGAAAGTAAAGTTGCAGCAACACAGGCAAGATAAATACAAAATAAAATCAAACCAGAACTATTGATGGTAATTTCTATTCATACAGAGTAAACCTTTTCGTCGCATAAACCATTGCTGAGCCGAGTGTCCTGGATTTTGCTCATTAAAATATTGTCACCCAATGTTCTCACATAACAAACAATTCCATCTGGGGAAAAGACATGGAGCACCCAAAACACAAAAAGAGGTCCGATGCAGGAAACGGAGGAATATTAATAGGAGAGAAGGCAAACACATATCTATTCAGGATGTGGAATAGGTAATCAAATGTGGGCAAAACCATCCATCCATCCATTTTCTATGCCGCTTATCCTCGTTAGGGTCGCAGGTATGCTGGAGCCTATCCCAGCTGACATCGGGCGGGAGGTCAGGGTAACACCACAACACTAAATCAAAATAAAACCCACATCAGAACATAAAATCAAGTCAGCGATCAACCCATAGGACTGACAGCCTTTAGATGTGTTTGACTCATTATAATAACAAGCTATGGTGACAAATGTGTGTGAATGTCTGAAGTTAGCATATCGCCAATCTGCCTTACCTGACCAAAACATAAATAAATAAAAGAGCGAGTTTCATTAATAAGTCCACTTGTGGTGGGCTGGTGAGTTTCATGTCTGCAAGAATGCACAGCACAGCATTGCATCTGCATTTCCGCGTGCTTCAGCGCCGTGACACAAACCTGGAGGTGTCAGGGGGACACAATGCATTGGGTGGCAACAACGCAGCAGCTTGTTTGGAAAAGACCAGAGAAAAAATACTAACTTTGGCAGCCCTTCTTTTAGTTTTAGTTTCTAATTAATACATTTTCAAGAAAATCCAAGGCGGACTGTGTATTTTGGTGGCGCCAAAACAACTAACATTTGTCCAATAACTACTTGCAATTTCTTTTATGTCTGCAGTGGAATTCATGCACTGACCCTCCAGTTCCAAAGCATCCAAACTACTACATGTTTGCAATAATCAAAAATGCAACCACTGGTGATTTTAATTGCAAATATTTCGGAGACTTCCTTTTAAAATGTGGCAAATTTGTGGTATTTGATAGTGGGTACATACGTCCACCTTCTTGTTCAATTGAACATCTAAATAAATGGGTGAGAGCAAGCTTTTTCCCCCCCTCTCCAATTGACTGAGAGAAACAAAAGCCCACTCAACCTTGTTGATAGAAATTGCACTTGAGAGCAGCGCTGGCGAGCGCTACAGTAAATACTGTTTCGTTTGAATTCCTAATGAATACGAGTCGAGTCTAAGAAAAGCAAAGGTATTGGAAGAATGCGATGTGTATTCTTTACAAGGGTAGCACAACAAATGGATGAAAAAAGGAGGTTGACAAGGAGAATAATTAATTAGTCTGCTATGGTGAAGTGTGCATTCAAATTGAAGGGCACTCCGACAAGGTTTGCACACCCAAATGCCCATGAAGGACAAGGTATGGAACAGAAATCAAAAGTCCAAGGGCCGTAAGGGGTTTGTTTTTGGAAATGCAACGGAATTGCCGAAAATGCAAATATGTGCACTCGTTTGCTCATAGTCCCGTATCGGCGTCATTCGGCAGGCTGCATTAACACCCGTCTTTAGCACGTCTGCGCTACATCCTTTTGCTTGAAACGCTTTTTGTATTCCTCCCCCTTTGTCAGGCATACCGTTGTGTCTTTGTGCGTCCGTGCCTCGACATGACATCTTTTTACATTTGAACACCTGAGACAACGGCGAAACACAACATGCTTTCTCTGCCTGTCTCCCAGGAGGACGGAGGAGAAAAAGAGGGACGGAAAAGCGAGAAACGTTATGCAAATGGCTTTTATAAGTCGAGTCGGGCATGTTGTCGTGACACTGTCTATATTTAAAACAGGTCACCTTAACCCCTCCGCGCTGTCTCAATGACAGACACCGGATGAGGCTGCCTTGACATCTGGATGTTCCGCCGCTGCAGTAACACACATGCATGCATGGACACCAACACGTCTACATAATCAAGGGCCCTGCTGGTTGTTGTTTGCATATTCATATCCAAAGAACTTACCGTACCTTGCTTTTTTTGCACAAAGTGTGACAATGGCTGATATATGTACATATGTAAAACGGGCCTGCTCCTTCTGGGCGGGCCAAGACCCAATCATTCCAGTGCACTGAGCAGAGAGACAGGCAGTCAGCTCTTCAGCCGGGCGAGAGAGGTGACAGTCGAAAATGAGTGACCCCAGCACGTTCATTCGTCCCACCCTCTTTTGGCCTCCTCACTACTCCATATTCAACATATCCCGTTATTACGTGCCATGGAGTGGCTGTGAAGAATAGCTTCCATCTATTTACTACCATCCTCCAAGCCCTCAGGCTGTCTATTTTTAATGAGACGAGATGGCACTGACCATCACTAGCTCGCTGTCTTTGTCCTTCTTTTCATCTGTCACCCCGAAAGCCCCATTTCAATCATTTCCGCACTTGACTTCGCCAAGATCCAAATGAAGCAGACGCTTCTCACCGTGGCCGGACTCAGCCCCTCAGAACCATCACCAAAACCGTTTCTTTCCCTTTTTTCAGTCCCCTCGGTCTCTCCCGCTCTCTGTCTGCTGTCCATAAAATATGCCTCAGCGTTATCTCTCCCCCCACGCAGGAGAATAATGAAAGGCAGTGGCATGACAGATTGGACATAGATGAGACTGCCGCTGCGACTATATGCACGACTCGCCTCAGACCCGGCTTTGCATCTGAAATGGGATGGAGGGTGTGTGGGTGGCTGGAGATGGGGGGCAGGGGGTGTTGGGTGCTAGGGGTGACAGAAAACATGAGGGGCAGTGGGTGCAGTGGTTTGGCACAGGAAGGGCGGCGGGGGGGAGGAGCAGGGCTGCGGGTTCAGTATGGCTGATGAGTTTGACATGAAAGGGGAGGCGCATCCTTTGTATGCGTGTGCGACTTCTTCATAGTCAGGCCGCGTGATAAAAAAGTCCAAAATGACTTTACATGCAGGACTTTTAGCCCCAGTACAGCGTGGCGCTGGGACACATCAAATCACTGTGGATGACCACTAAATTGACAGAGATTAGGCAGATTACAGCTGGCGATCTTGGGTGAGAGCGCTGGAAAGGCTGCCAAGATGTCTGCTGCGGCGCAGCGGCACGGTGCCAGCAGGCAACATGTGGGCACCTGTTACTGCTACAGCCGGACATCATGCTTCGCTAAGGTGCCAGCAAGTGTTGCTACAGCGGGGGGTTAACATGGGCATAAGGGGGGTTGGTTAAAAGCAGGGGGGGTAGTGATCTGTAGCCGCGTGTTACATGCTGGCACGGCTGCTGCATGCTGCACTCCTGCTGTAAATAATGTAAGCCTGCACTCGGGTCATGATACATTGGCGAGTTTGCATGTAATATTCTAGCTTAACGATTAACAAGGCTGGACTAACACCGAATGTCAACTCACATGCTCAATTTGCACTCGATTTATTTGTTTTCATTATGAAAACGTTACTCTTCAAAACACAAAGGAAAATGTTTAACATAAAAAAAAACCATAATTTTCCCTGTAACTGTAAATTTACAAGCACTCTAACACCACTGACAATCGTGATGTGTGATACGGTACCGCTGAATTTGTTGCCGATTTGATACTGAGTAAACTTCAAGCGGGTATTGCTGATACTGATTCCGATACCGATATTTACCTAACGTGTCTTGTAAATTTAAAATAGTAGTGTATTTCATATCATAGCACAAAAAATACAAGAACATAAATGATTAATTTCAATAAATTAATAATTCAAATAAACCAATAATTCCATTAATAATTAAGGTTAATTATTTATTTTAAACGCACAAGTATATTGAAGTGTACAAATATAAACATCAAACATAGCCAAGCTAATACATAACAGAAAACACAGATGACAGAATCACATAAAATATGTGAAAGGCCATTATAAAAAGAATACCTTATAATATAATAAAATATTATAAAAAAATTAAAAACAGCAAGTAAAACAATAAAACCGTTAAAATAATAAAAAAATATTAACCACTATAAGAACTATTCCAGGGCTATCTAATTAATTAATTGATTCAGGTCAACAATAGTTAATCACCATTTGCAACTCATTCATTCATTCATTTTCTATACCGCTTATCCTCATTAGGGTATGCTGGAGCCTATCCCAGCAGACTTTGGGCGAGAGGCGGGGTACACCCTGGACTGGTCGCCAGTTAATCGCAGGGCACATATAGACAAACCAACATTCACACTCTAACCTAACATGCATGTTTTTGGAGGAAACCGGAGTACCCGGAGAAAACCCACACACGCACGGGGAGAACATGCAAACTCCACACAGAGATGCCCAACGCAGATTTGAACCCAGGTCTTCCAGATCTCCTGACTGTGTGGCCAATGTGCTAACCACTCAGCCACCGTGCGGCCCACCATTTCCAACTTCATCTGAAATATACCCAGTTTTACTGTATTTCATCGAAAGAAAGATAGAAGACTGGAGAGGATTATATATATTTGTATGTATTTACAGCTCCAAAAAACTGAAAACTAAAACAAGCTAAAAAAATAGCACGCATGACTAAAAAGCTATTTACATAACACTGCTTTCTTTTATACTAGCGCAACATTTAAACGTCACTTTTTATGATCACCCAGGGATTGCATTCAAAGACACCACGTAATTTAAAATGAATTCACATTTTGGGTTAATTTTCTGAGATTTCTGAGCATACAGCAAATTGAACTTCCGCATTAAGAGTTACAAAGTGAGTGATAAGAATATCCACTTATTTTTTCTTCATCTTTCTTTTTATTCAGACTACACATTCACACATAACAAAGAGGTTGACCTGATCTTCGAAGTGTCTCTGAATGCATCATGCTGTTGCGACAATGAGAAATTCCAATTCCGATGCTGAATATATTAGGGCCACATAAAAAAAAAAACGTACGATTTCTAGATTAAATTATGAGATTTAAAGACGTAAATTTACGAGATTAAAAGTGCTAATTATACGAGAAAAAAGTCGTAAATTGATGACATTTAGAAGTCATAATTTTGCAAGAAAAAAATGGTCAGGTCAAGTCAAGAGTCACACAAGCCCCCTGTGTTTATTGCTGTCTTGGGCAATGCCTGTTAAAAGAAGCATTCAAATCATTAAGATTTTGAGAATTCAGTCGCAGATTGACGACAAGAATGTTGCACATTTACGAGAAAAGATCGTCATATTACTAGAAAACTTAACTTTACGGGAATAAAAGTCATAGGCATTGCTTGAGACCGCCATGAAACCGGGAGCCGTGTGTGGAGGGGCGGGGCATTAGAGCGTAGCGGTGAGACGATGCTAACCCTTGTTAACCTGGTTGTACCCAACTGCTCTGTTTTGCTGTTAACAATGACGTGCAATAGTACGACTTTTAATCTCGTCAAATGATGACTTGTCCTCGGAAAATTACGACTTTTAATCTCGTAATATTACAACTGTTTTTCCTCGTCAAATTACGACTTTAAATCTCGTTACATTGCGACTTTAAAACTCGCAAAATTGCGACTTCTGATCTCGTAAAATTACAATTTTTAATCTTGTAAAATTACATGTCTGAGGGAAATTATAGCATAGTTCTTTGGTGGGAAGGGAAAATTTCCTCTGGCTTCGGACAATCTTTTATTTATAACGGGACAGCAAAACAGAGCAGTTGGTCACAACCAGGTAACCATGGGCTAGCATCATCTCACCGGTACACTCTAATACCCATATGATGCTTATGCCTTAATTACACAAAAAAAAATCAAAAATTTATGAAAAAAAGATTTACCGCCGTTAACGAGCTATTTTTGACAGCCCGACAATTCACGCATGGCTCAATTTACGATTGGTCATCCTTTCGACATTCCTATAAACATTACCCCGAATAACTGAAGTATTTAAATTTCACCATGAATCGGCACGTCCTGGGTGTGCCCATGAAGCACGGAGAATTTGGCTGTGCATTATCGTGCTGCAACATAAGGTGATGGTTGTGGATGAATGGCCCAACAACACACCTCCGGATTTCATCCGGGTATCGCTGTGCATTCAAAATGCCGTCCATAAAACGCACCTGTGTTCGATGTCCATAACGTACCCCACCCATATCATAACTCCACAGCCGCCACGGGCCACTCCATCTACAGTGCAGCTGAATTTTATTGATGGGTTTTTAGATACGCAACAAGATCCAGTTTTTGCATGGCCAGCATACTCCAGGTATGCATGCTTGGAATGTTGTGGATGGGTGTATACATGGTAGCCTAGTGGTTAGGATGTTGGTCACACGGTCAGGGGATCTGTAAGATTGGGCTTCTAATCTAGTTGAGCATCTCTGTGTGGAGTTTGCAGTTCTGCCTGTGCGTGCGTGGGTTTTCTCCGGGTACTCCCGTTTCCTCCCACATTCCACAAACATGCATGTTAGGTTAATTGGCCACTCTAAAACGGTCCGTCAGTTGTCTAAATCGTCTAAATGAATGTAAGTGTGAATGGTTCTTTGTCCATATGTGTCCTGGCGACCAGTCCGGGGTGTAGCCCGCCTCTTGCCCAAAGTCAGCTGGGATAGGGTCCAGAATACCTGAGACCCTAGTAAGGATTAACGCCATAGAACACCACCCTCCAGCCTGTATGCACACCCCCAAACGGCACATTTTGGAGTGGCCTTTCACACCTCTGCAATAATAATGCTGCATTTTTGACTGCATTTTGATAAGCCACACTTATGAGGTGGATGAATTAAGAATACAAGTAGAATTAGATTTGTGAAGAATATTTGAGAGAAATGGGCCTTTTGTGCACATGGCAAGAATTGTATAACTTTGCTCATAAAAAACGTTTTCAGTTTTGAGCCACACCAAGTTGTACGTTTATGCTGACTGGGAAACACTGGGAGCTGGGAGCATAAGCACTGAAAAAGGAGAAGTAGTGCTAAATGTGAAGTTTGGCACCAAGGCAGGAGTCGCATTGAGGCTCAGGCACAAATACTTCTGACACGACCCAGAGTGAAGCAGGTAAATGGGCCCAACCTGCTTTGCCTGAGGTGACCATCTGGTCCTGTCTCGTGGCGAAGCAGCCTGCAGGGTGAACAAATGCACAAACACACACACACTTGCACTCGTGGGCTACTGCTGTCCCTCTCTTAGCCTGCCTGTTTTTGTTTTTACCTTTCAAAAGCTGACATATTTTGGCTGCTAGCAACAGGAGACATCAGGTCCGGGAACAGGCGAAAAGAAAAAGGATATACACGCGGGATGCGCGCACACACCCAACCATGTTTTTGTACAAGCAAAACATATGGCGATCCAAGAAAGTGATGCTTTCTTGACCCAAGGCAAAAGGCAAGCGAATTATTGATGCACCGTAACCGACGCCTGCCGGTGCCACACAATTCCGACTCTTTTGTGACGCACGGAAACACACTTTATGAACCAACTTTCTTTCTCCAGAAGCCTTCAAACTGACGCCGCTCATATTTGAAATTACACCAACGAGCCTTCATCAAAACACTTCTAATTAAGTTTTAAATGCAACACATGTTGGCACATTCATTAAGTAAAAACAAAGGGAGGTGCTTTGAATGCGAGCTACAGAAAGGCTTTTCTCTGCGTCTGTGGCCCCCGTTCTTTGTGTTGTGACGTTCCGCACCAGATAAGATGTTCATAAAAATGAAGGGAGCACAGATCCGGGGTTGGCAGAGGGGAGATGAAAGAAACGTTAATGACTACGAGTTATCTCCTTTTTTTTATTGACAATTATTTCTTTTGTTTCATTAAAGCCAATTATGGCCGTAATTGGCTGAGGCTTACATGTCCAGTTCAGTGGCGTCAGAATGAAGATCCACCGAGATGGAGGGCTGAGCATAACAACACCAATCGCTCAGATGATTTGAGCAAACGAGCTTCATCGTAATTCCAGGATTTGTATGTGTGTTTTTTCTTTCTTAATTAAATCTTTTAGTCAAAGGTACACATTCCTCAAAATTGCTGGTTTTACGCCTGTGAATATTCTCATTCATCCGGTTTATTCTATTGTCCTATCTAGTCTGACTAGTGTTTGTCCCACCTAGTCCTTATGCATGAACTGATGAAGCCTGTAGATAATAATAAAAGAATAAGATGCAATTGTCAGTGCTGTCTACTGTGACTAATCCTGTCAATAAATACTAAAATATTTTTGAGTCAAACTTCCGGGTCATGTGATTGTTGTTAGCATCTGAGACGACATCAGGTGGTTGTTGCTTGTTGTGTGTTGCAGTGGAGAGCCAATGCTTTGTGCCACTTATCCTCGACTTGACACCTACATATTTGGTTACTCGACCAGTGGCGATTGCTCTAAGACTGCAAGGGAAGCTCAGTTTCTCCTAAAATGTCCCAAAAAACCTTGACTTTGATGGGAAAGTGTAGAATGGGTTGTTCCACTGCGCAAAACTGGATAGTCATTGGTTGATGGGCTCAGCATCTCTGGGGGTCAATGCGACAGTGGACTGGCTTGGACACTCGGCTTCTGTATGATGATTGGAAGATCTGAGGCAGAATTACTTATTGATTGACAGTGAAATGAGCGAATCAGCATTCTTGAAGTATAACCCTCCATCAGAGCATTTTTCAAGTTTTTCTTTCTGTTGTTCTGATCCGAAGACTTTACCGATCCCCAGCGACTTTTTTGTTTTTCTTAAATTCGAATTTACATATGAACAAATAAATAAACACATTCATGATGTAGGCCAGAAAAAAATGAGCTTCCCCTCCTCACTGCTCTCAAGGTGAGGAATACATCGACCGACCACCGCAACAGGGTGTGGTTGGACGGGCGTTGTTCAGTCCTAACGCCGGTACTATCTATGCCCGACTTTTGGTAAAACAGACACGCCCAGTTTCGACTATATGGAATATTGACTGGCAACCAGTCCAGGGTGTACCCCGCCTCCTGCCCAAAGTCAGCTGGGATAGGCTTCAGCATACCCGCGACCCTAATGAGGATAAGCGGTATAGAACATGGATGGATGGGGAAAAAAAGGATATAACAAAGCATTTTAACGGAGTAGCTTCGCTGGACCTCCGCTTTCACTCATGTCATATGTAGGAACGATATGAAACACTATTTTGAAACTAATCTTAGGGATGGAATATTTTCTGTTTTAGACGATGTACAAACATGCCTGCCATCTGTGTTGTCTAAGACCGAGTGGAAAATGTTCCATTCCCAACAACACAGTTAAAACAGTATTTTCAATGAAAGGTCCTACTTTGCAGACCATAATCGTGACTCATATGCCACATATGCTTTTCTTTCCACCCCTTCCATGTACATGTTAGCCACAATGGTTGAGCCCATGGCGCAGTCATTTACTCCATTTGAAGAAAGACGTGTTTAATTGAAGTCAATCAATTACCTCTTCTGGAGTGCGTTTCGCTGAAGTTTGGTTGCAGTCTTTCCCTGACAGTGTCTACCGAAGCAGTGGTGGGGATACATGTAGGATACAGGGAGGTGATGTTGAGTGATACTTTGGTTTCATCCAGAGATAGTCTAAGATCTTGAATGTTATTGGTCTGTGGAGTTGTGAATATGGTGTGGGGTATTTACAAACAGTGCTGTCAGAACTGTGGGTAGGTGTTTGGCAGTGTTAGGTGGGGGAGTTGATGCTGTTGACAGTCGGCAAGAGTGAAGTTCCTTTCTTTCACATGCTGCCATGCATGGTGTGGCTTCTCTGGGGTACAGGTGATAATATGTGTGACATTTAACACATTCCTCCTTCTCCTCCTTTTTCTAAAGACCTTTAATAATCCCCTTCTTATATGCACTGCACCGCTGGTGTATGAGCATTTCCCAGTGTCTTCATCTAGAAGTGCATTCAGCTTAGCCGTGCAATTAGGGCGTTCACATGTAATGCGTTAATGGCGGCAACTAATTTATTCAATACATTATATTACATTTTTTAGTGAAATAAACGCATGTGCATGATGGCAAGCCACGCCTCTCCGTTAAGACAGCGGATGGAAGCAAGTGTCCCAACTGAGTCACACAGTCTGGCACTCTTTTTTTTAAACACTTTTTTCCGACCTTTCATCAACAGCAGTGTTCAGTTCCACCACCAAAAAAGTATCTCCAACTTGCAAGCACATCTCCGTCCTCATCAACACACTAACACACTGCCCACCCATGTGAGGTGCGTTACAAGACACTGCACGTCAGTGACAATAACTCAAATGTATTCAGGTGTCTTGTAAAGATGACCACTGACGTGAAACGAAAGCTGAACGTGAAGATACTGTAGGTCTGACCACTAGAAAAAATGCATAAGCGTCTCAGAAAAGTAGCTTTTCAATTTTTAGATTTTTTAAAGCCAACCCATGGAGATAAGAGTATGCTGGGAGAAAAAAGCAGCCTGCATCCCAGCTTTCTGTTATCAATAGCGAATTATTCTGTTTTTTTTACCTTAGGTTTTTTCTGTGCTTTTTTCTATATTTTTTTAAAAATATAAATATTTCAACTTTTTTCATAAAGTTTTTTTTTTCGTTTATAATTGTGACTGTATTCTGATAATACTTTATCATCATTATGTATCATTATATTATATTCTAACTTTTTCCCAACCTAATTATTTTTCCTTATCGTTTTGCAGCTGTATTAAATTTTTTCCTTTTAGTATTATGGCTTTACGCTCCTAATATTTCATCTTAATTCTTGTAACATTAAAGCTTTTTTTCCCCATTTTTGCTGTTGTTAATTTTTTTAATTGTATTTTTCGAATGTGGCCAGTAGAAATATTTTATTAAAAAAAGATTTTATATATAAACACTTTGCACACCCTTGCTGTACCTTAAGAAAAATAAATGTATTTGTTTTGCAACATTATGAACAAAAGTAATGGGCTCAGAACCAGCAATCTTCTAATTTCACACAAAAACGAGCTAAAGATGACCCAACTTATTTGTGTAAGCCAAAAGTGTGGTTTCAGCATTCTTACTGTATTGCATGAATATTACACTACTAATGTAGATACCTGTAACTCCAACCTGTAGCCCATTGCAAAAAGACAAACAAATGATACTATGTTGTGGAGTATTTCATTTTATTTGCCGCTGTTAACACATACAATATGTTAAATATATTCTGTGGTGTAAAAAAAGGCTTTGCTCCCTTCCTGATGTATTATTGTTTTGCATGTTTGTTACACTTAAATGTCTCAGATCCTGAAACAAATTTAAATATTAGTCAATAACAACACAACTGAAGACAAAATGCAGTTTTTAAATCAAATTTTTTTAATATTAAGGGAGGAAAAAAGGCAAACCTACACAGCCCTGTGGAGAAACAGTGATTGCCCCCCATTAAAAAATAACTAAAATGATATTAATTGAGCTGCACAGCTGTTGAGTGGCTACCACGTTGGCCACGCAGTCAGGAGATTTGGAAGATGTGGGTTTGAATCTCTGTTGGGCATCTCTGTGTGGAGTGGTGTGTGTGTGAGTGTCCTCCAGGTACTCCGGTTTCCTCCCACATTCCAAAAACATGCATGTCAGGTTTATTGGCTACTATAAATTGTCCATAAGTATGAATGTGAGTGTGAATGTTGCCTGTCCTGCGATTGACCAGAGACCAGTCCATGGTATACCTCGCCTCTAATACGCGGCAGAGAAAATGGATGGATGGATATTAATTGAGCTCTATCAGTCTGGAAAAAGGTATACATCTATTTCTAAAGCTTTCACAGTCTCACCCATTGTCTACAAATGGCCAAAACATAGAACAGTGCTACATTTTCCCAGGAGTGGCTGGCCAATCAAAATTACCACAAGAGCACAGCAACAACTGATCCAAAAGGTCACAAAAGACCCCACAAAAACATCCAGAAAGAACTGCAGGCCTCACTTACCTCAGTTGAGGTCAGCCACTGTAAGAAAGACACTGGGCGGAAATGACCTGCATGGCAGAGTTCCAAGACCAAAACCACTGCTGAACAAAAAGAACATCAAGGCGCCTCTCAATTTTGCCAGAAAACATCCATGTATTCTAACTTTGCGATGTATTCCAACTTGTATGCATTTTCCAATAAATAAACCGTAGCCCTCACAGACAGCAAAGTTAAAGCAAACAAACTTGACTAAAGTGATAGTGAGAAGAGCTTGGTGCTGCAGGGGTGTCAATGTGGACAACTGTGTCCCCTTACAGATCAACTGAGGACAAAGATGATATTGTTTGGTGAAGGTGATGAAATATTAAGGGGAGGTCAGCAATCTATTAAATTAGGCCGAGACGGTATTCACTTGATATTTGCTCTCAATTACAATGATAAAACTTCAAGGTCGCATTCGCTCGCGTTGTGTGCTTCATGCACATTCAGACCACAGTGAAGTATTTAACACAAGGAAGGAGAAGAATAAGGACTAAAATGAGATGTTTCTATCTGCAGAAATTGCACAAGTCCAGCAACTATCCCCTCAATTCAATGAAAGACGGGAGGATCAAAGACTTGACTGGCATGAAGTGTGGTTTTGTGAATTGCCACTACACTGGCACTGGAAAACATGAAAGTCAATTATATCTTCTTCTTGTTTTTCTTTTTTTTTACCTGAAGATCAACTTCACAGGGGTGCCAAAGGGTTTGGAGGCAGAATCAATAACACTATCAAAGGGCAGAATCTCTACCTTAATGAAAGGAAAGAAAATACTGCAGGCTACAGGCACCGACCACTAGAGATCTTTGTGTATCAACACGCCTCTGACTAAATATGAAATCAATTCATTACAGCCTTTATTTCTTTCTCTGGCACAGTCTGCAGCACTTTGGAAGCTACCACCTTTTTACCTCTTTTTTCACCGCTTTCTCTCAATGAACGGTAATACAAGCATTGGACACTTCCAAGTGAAAGAAGCAGCATCAATAGATTAAATTGCAAAGGCGATTATAATTTATCATTTCTTTATTAAAAAGTAATGCGAGGGAATTAACTTTGAATTAGATTCTATTTGCATAACATTACCGGAATCATCTGTGTAAATGGCTTAAAATCCCAAATGGGACACGTTCCCTTCGATAGCATTGTAGAAACGTACTCCCCCCCGCCATTATGTTGGAAATTATAATATAGCAGGAATTAATCTGACATTATTGGAACAATGTAAGAGGTGATACTCTAATCAAGCTCCCCAAAGATGTTGGTGTACTTTGCAAGAATATAGTGTTGCAAAGTTCTAGAATAAAAGGGACTGAAGAGCTAATTTATGTGAAGGGGGCTCACCCAAATATACAGTATGCGATATTCTAATCTGAACACTATGTAGTGTGTGGTATATTTCTTGAGTAACAACATGAAAAAGCAAGTAAACCAGTGTGTACGTTTTCAAAAACATTGACAAAATAATGTGCATATCATGCATTTTACTAAAGCTTCATCTTTTTAATTTCTGCTTTGCAATTTACACTCACATTTTTTGAAACTATAGAGTAAAAGATAGGGGCACCACCAGCGGCTAGCCAATGTTACCAATAGTAACAAACAAAAAAGGTTACGCTTTTCACAGTTTTTTCTCACACATTAAACTGCATAAAAGTCCATTTTTTCAATTCAGCCCAAAAAACATAAAAATTGGTTGCCTCGTGTTCACATATACAGTTGACCCTTGTTTATAGCAGTTAACTAGTTCCAGACCACAATAAAGTATTTTACATTATATGTTAATAAATAGAATAATTTGATTGTCACAGCAAAGAAAAAGTGTTTATGACTGTTTTTTAAACATATTAGAGCCCTGTAGACCTGAAATAACAACCCTGTATTTACCTTTATGCTTAGGATAGCCACACGGAAACGTTTTCAGGTCAAGTATTTTATCCTTCCATCCACACAAAACAGAATTTGAAAACCGCTTCCAGAGTGGGAATATCTGAAAATGCCGACTTGTCGTTTTCGTATGGACTAGCAAGCTGCTGCTATTTTAAAACACTGACCGGAAAAAATTGAGCCAACATAATATCTGAATATTTCGGATGTCGTGATTCACTGCAGTCGACATTCTCCTGGTATTGTCATATACTCCTAAAGTGACGCACATGTAATTCCATTTTTTGTAAGTCTAGACGAGCCTTGGATGACGAAAGACGACAGACACATGCACGTGCGTCCTTTCTTCTATAGTATGTTGTGTCATGCAGTTTGGTTTGTGTTTGCAGCGTCACACTTAGGTATGTCTTGTGTATTACATTGTTTTGGCAAATATTTACTAATCAGGGACAAAACAAATCTCAAGAGCTTTATCAGTCATTGTTAACAACACAGTTCTCAACTTTTATGGGACTTAAGACTTTGTTTCTTCTAAACTTAAGAAGCCAAAAATGTACCACTTCCACATGGAATGCGATAACTTTTTTTCACTCTATAATGCAGGATATTCAGTGCAGTGTCAATATAATGTACTGCCTCAATGGTTTGTGTCTTTACTGCCGCCTAGTGACCAGAATACTACATATCACTTGTATTTCAATAGCCATTCATTTTCTACACCGCTTATCTTCATTGGGGTCGCGGGTATGCTGGAGCCTATCCCAGATGACTTTGGGCGAGAGGTGGGGTACACCCTGGACTGGTTGCCAGTCCAGAACAACCATTCACACTCTCATTCACACTCTAATGGACAATTTGGAGTCGCCAATTAACCTAACATGCATGTTTTTGGAATGTGGGAGGAAACCGGAGTACCCGGAGAAAACCCATGTATGCACGGGGAGAACATGCAAACTCCACACAGAGATGCCCAACAGAGATTCAAACCCTGATCTCCTGACTGTGAGGCCAACATGCTACCCACTCGTCCACTGTGCGGCCCTGTATTTCAACATGTCTGGACTAATGATAGACTATAGACTACCAAGAAACTGCGATCATTTATTAATGAAAACATTTTTAAAAAACTGCGAGGGAGGAATTATTTGAACCGGTTTATTTCGATGGTTGTCTGTCCACAGAGTCTATACAGCAGTGGCTGAAACTCTCTAGGAAGTGAAACGCAAGCTTGTGTGCCTGGAAAGTGAACTTTAAGATTGTGTGGGAGAGACTGTTGTCGAACCGGTTCTAACATGCTGATTGTGTGTCTGTTTGCTATTGTCTTCTCTCACTACTTTTCCATGGGTTATCGGTGAGTGTTGTGTAATTCTAGTTGTGCTATGTGAGTGTGGGGGACACGAAAGCTAAACTATGAGAAGCTGTTGGACTGAAAAGGCACAGCCGGCTGACTCTAAAAGTATAATAATAATAATAATAATAATAATATCTATTGATGTGTCGCGTACGTATTGAAAGCAGGAAAAATGCCATTTGTACCTCTGAATGTCTGGAGGAAGTCGCTGCATCCAGAAAGAAAAAACAACACGTATTCAAACTCAGCATTGAATGACTCCTCTATGAAACAATTTCATGCGTGTAAATTCACGTGATGAGATCAACCCTCCACAGACCCTGCAGGCGCTTGAGTTGAGTCTCAAAATATGGAGCTCACCTTTGGATTTACCGCGAATGATAACATTCATCACAACATCCTGGTTCAGCTCCAATGAGTTCATATGGCACAGTTTCATGAAATACTTTGGAGTGAGCTAGATCGAGGAGAGAAGGAGACACACATTGACGGGCAATTTGATTGGCACATGACTCATGGGACGTACCAAATGAGGGAAAGCCCAGGGGACAAAAGGAGATCTGATTAGCTGGGTATGGTGAAAATGGAGTGTACCACAACTAATTCTAGACAAAGCAAAGACAGATTGAAAAAGGAGCCCCTGCCCCGTACTCTGCATTGTAGCTTTTATTGAAATTCAATACATGTCAGCAAATATATGTCAGTCTCTCTTTGTTTCTACACACACACACACACACACACACACACACAGGCAACACTTTTATAGAAACATAGCCCATACTGTACACACAGATCAACATGCACACACACACACACTTAGGGCTTATTTTTTCTCATGGAGAATGTTTTCAGCTCAATCATTGCTCTTTGAAACTGAGCCATTTTGCACACGCTCAAGGGCATGCATTGTTATGTGCGCATTGAAGAAGTGAAGAAAAACCGAGGAAACACACACACACACACACACACACGCAAACAGCACAGCCCGGACTGGTTGTTCAGGCTGTGGTGCCATAGTCTCCATCCAACACAGTGTCAGAGCCGAGTCCAAGTTTGATGACTATTGATACGGCTGGCACAGACGCGGGCAGCCCGAGGCCACGCCAGGCATCAGCTTCCGTTAAGTGCAACTAAAGCTGGCCACCGTACAATACAAGTATGGGGAATGACAGGGTTCCCCAGTGTGTGCACTCTGCTTTTAACACGTGGATGCGTGCAACGCAAACGATGCCGATATCTTTGTGTGTTTGTTTGTCTTCATTCTTAGTATGTTTATATTTGTTGAAATGGAAATGTCTCATGCGATAACTGCTGGCTCTTTTCTGCACGCGGAACTTACTACCTCCTCTGTCTGCATTAAAACAGTGCTTGGAACACACTGTGGTACTACATGGTACCTTTGTGAGCATCAGTTGAACAGTATTGAAGTAATTTGTTGCAGCAAAAATAGTGGGAAAAAAGATAAATAACAATGGAAGAGAGACAGACCATCTAAACACTTTGAGTGAAATTTGAGTGTTCTAAAACATTGTTTAAGCTTTGTACAAAGAGGTGTTTATATGCATTTTTCCTTTGCATTGTCCCGCAATTTTCCGTGGCAATGCGTATAATTCATGTATTTATGACACACCTGGAAAGCAGGACGACTAGTTTGCGCACTTTTTGAGTTCTGTTTACGCGTTACACACTTGGCATGCAATTTGTCACCAAAAATGGAGGTCGTTGGCATGAACTGACCACGCTTCCGCGTTGTTGCGTTGTTGTTGCGTTGTTGTTGTTTCTCAACAGCAGGCATCCCCCCTATAGCTTCATTAATTCCTCTAATTGCAACCTACACCTACAAGATATTGAACTCCAGAGAAGAAGCACACGTGAATATAAAGGTAAGTCTATATTGTCTTGCAGCTGCAGATACAGAATGTGCAATAAGCAGCAATGAAGGAATACATTGTTTTTCTAAAGTCACAAATTGAATTGGAAATTGTTTACTAGGAGACATTTATTTGGACATTATAATCTCTTATTAACAAAAAATCACAAGAAACATTCAAGAGGCTACAGAAACCCCCCTGAATTGCTCCAAGAGGTGGTGGAAAAGTTAACTCATTCATGTGACGCAGAGTTTGGCTGATATGCAGGTCACATTAGATGTGAATGAATCGTGGTTGGCGTTTTTTTCGGTTTTTAATACATAAAATATATATGTAAAATATGTATATAACTCTTAGAAAAAATGTAAATTCTTATATATCATGCTAAAGTATTTTAAGAATTTGGAATAAGCAACTAATTTTTCTGGTGATTTTTTTTCCTAGTGAATTTCATTTAAATCCTTAAAATTGTATTTAATTAATATGCAATCAAATCAATGTGCAAGATGCTTTGCTTAATAAAAAAAAATACATTACAGTTAATTTACAACCAAGTGCCAAGATAACAAGTGATCAAATAACTTTATAATAAAGTTATAAATCAACTACACGTGATGCAAAATAATTGAATATAATCCAAATAATTCTCACCCTAAAAAAAATTACAAAAGTACAAGTGACGTAACAAAGTGTTGTGTTGTCCCAGATTCCCCCTAAACTAACTAAACGTGTCAATTTTACAACATTATGTCTTGAAATAAAATCAGATCATATTTGTCTATTGGAACAATGCTAGTATCATAAACTACATGCATGAGCAGTAGAGTCTCACTGATTCAGCATTCATAGCCATGAAAATGTGTAAATTATCGGTTTAAAAAGTGTTTTTTTTCTGAAAAAAAACGCAAATATAAAAATATATAATATACAATAATCCACCCATCCATTTTCTTTACCGCTATCCTTATTAGGGTATGCTGGAGCCTATTCCAGCTGACTTCGGGCGGGAGGCGGGGTACACCCTGGACTGGTCGCCAGGGCAGACAAACAACCAGTCACACTCACATTCATACCTATGGACAATTTAGAGTCGCCAATTAACTTAACATGCTTGTTTTTGGAATGTGGGAGGAAACCGGAGTACCTGGAGAAAACCCACACAGGCACGGGGAGAACATGCAAACTCAACACAGAGATGCCCAACGGAGATTCGAAAAATATACAATAATATATTTATAATAATAATAAAATATATAATATAGTATTAAATAGACATGTAGACATGAAATAGCAATCCTTTGAAATAACACTCCTATTATTCTTTGTTGGCCTTTTCTTATAAGCCAAAAACCTACCACTTCCACACCGGATGGGTGGACAACCTTTTTCACTCTATCATGTCGGATATACCAAGAGTGGCTTCATCACTTCATGCAATGTTAAGGTAATGTAATGTAAGGTAATGTCTCAATGTTTTATGTCATTACTGCCGCCTAGTGACCAGAACACAATAACTTGCATTTCAATATGTTTTTATTAATCAATAAGACCACGGTCTACCAAGACACAGCAATTAATTAAGGAATTTCTGAAAAAAATTGCAGTATGATGAAAAGTGTGGTTGTTCCATGTGACTTGTACACATATTTGCTATAATGTGACTTGATAAAGTTCTCTTTGAAACGCTAGCCTGTTGTCATGAAATAAACTTTATTAAGACAGCTTGGACGAAAAGCTGAACACCTGAAGTAGGTTCAAACTGTAAATTAGTCAAGGGCTACGTTCACACTGCAGGTCAATTCAGATTTTTCTGCCCATATGTGACCTGTATCTGATTTTTTTCATGTCAGTGTGGACAGTACAAGATTTTTTTCAAATGCAAGCCAAGTCTCTTTGATATAAATCCCATATGTATCTGATACTATAACAGTCATGTATATCTGACCTACACGTCATCGAAAGGCGTGTTTGGGGAAAAGTAATAGGCAAAAGTTCTTACAAAATTATTTTACAGTTTTTGGTTAGTGAAGAAGATCACATCAATATCCCACCACTCCTGGCTCCAACATCCACCCACACACTCCTCGGACGTCTCAAACTGCCATAGCCAAAACGTTTGCCCTTTTTCTTCTTAATCTCCTGCATCAAATAATTTGGTTAAGAAAATAGTGACTCGGGTTGCACAAAATTCTCGTAATTGTCACAAATGCTCCAGCGAGACCACGAATTGAGGAAATGTTTACCTTTGTAAACCCATTACACCCTATGCGACTTTGTACAAATAAATACAAACATTACAAATACATTCTTATTTGGGTAATGACTACATAAAAAGATCAAATTTGAACAAAAAAACCTGAATTGGGCGTACCCTGCAGTGTGAGCGTAGCCGTTCCTGATAGAATTGTTGAGCACGAAAGCACTTTAAGTGAAAATGCTGGAATACAGTATGTCTGTTCTCATAACACTTTGATAATTTCATAACAGTATATTCAAGGAAGTAGCAGCAAGGTCACAGAGGATTTAAAAAATTTTTTTTTTTACCTCTGAAGCATTTAAAAATGAGTAGTCAATTTGGTACTGGAGGTATGGCGAAGTATTGCAATAACCATAATAGTACAAATACTATTGCGAGAGTATATGATGCAGCCTATGCATCTATGGAAATGTAAAGGGAAAAAAACACAAAAAGCCTCACAGTGAAAGGACACACACAGACGTATAAATACACACTCTACATACATAAACATGTATCCGAGCCAGCGCCACACCCCAGCCGTTCTCTCCGGTGAAGTTTTCAATCCTGTCATTCCGACTTGAAGTTCAGTTCTTCTTTCATGTGTGCCTCGGCAGCAGGCCTCTCCTCCTTTTGTATTGTTTTATCATTTATGCATGGGGAGGGGTTAGCGGTGGTGGCGTCGGTGGCTGGGGAGGGGGGGCAGAGCATCTTAGGCATAAGCAGCAGCAGCATTAGGACAGATGGGGGGGGGGG
>QODF01000134.1:576336-635041 GCA_024372805.1 Oostethus manadensis
AAAGAGAGTTCACTCTGTGCACTGGTTTAATCACTTTGGCCGTAGAACAACAGCATGAACGGAGTGAGCCCCTTTGTCAGTCATACAGACTGTCTCACTGGGTGGAGGCGGGGCTTCTGGAATACACACAAATTGCAGAAGAGTGTAAAGTAGAGATTATACCAGTAGATTGGATTATAGAGTTAAACTATTTTTTATATGTTTTTGTTAAAATTAAAATCAAGATACGTTAATATGCTGGGTGTCTGATACATGGTGGTGAACTGACAATAAAGACTCTTGAATCTTGAAAACAGGGTTCTGTTTCTTCTTCTTTGCCTTTCTTCCTGGCTCTTTGGACAGCGTTTCTATTGAAGAAGTAGGCACTGATTACACAATTTAAAAGGTTTTTAAATGGTATTAAAAATGAGACAAATATACAGTATACAGTAGCTAGTGCCGCACCCCTCTAGAAACGTCAAACTTACGCTTATGTGCCTGGAAAGCAAAAGTTAAGTTTGTGTAGAAGTGAGAGTGAGGGAAAACAATGCGTCGTCATGTGTCTGCCTCTTTTAGTATTTTTCCATTTCTCATATGTAGTGGTTGCACAGCTCCGATTGTGCTATGTGAGTGTGTCTATAAGGCCTTCAGTGAGAAGCTGAAAATGCACGGAGCTCACAGACTGAATCTAAAGGTATAATAAAATATAGGACCGTTAATAAGTTCACAGTTATTGAGGAGGAGTGAATCTGTATTGCATTGGTCACAATCAATAACCTGATCAATACGTACAAATATGTGACACTACTTGAGGCAAAAGGTGGTCATCCAAGATCTAGACTGGTTGTCTATTCTGTAAAAATCCCCTTTGGTTACATTTCTCATGAAGGTGTTACTTTAAGGTAATTGCATATTTTAGCACACTTGACATCTTAAATATTGTCTGTGTTACAAGAGTGCTCACTAATATTAGTAAATTCATGGCGTGCATGTGACAGAAATGGGCCTTTTTATTGCATATAAAATGTCTTTTTGAAAATAGCAGTAAAACCAAATAAATGTGCATGATAGACAAAGGGTCTTAATGCCCTCTGTGCACAGCAGTGCCTTTGTTAGGATGCCAGCAGGTGCAAGGCAGACAACAAAATAAAATAAGAAATTGAAATATAAAATGCTCTGTTCTAGTGAATGTTATTGGTTCTCAGCTAATCAGCACCTGATTATTGGAAGGCACAACTGATGGGACAATCAAACGCAGAAAGCTTTTACACATTTAGGAGGCTGTGTCTGAAAAAAAAAAAAATAAACACGCATGATTGTGTTTTTCTTTCAAATTGTTTACAGGAAGATTATTATTGTGGTCCGTACTCTTATTTTACTATGGCATATTATTCTTCTTCCTATTATTATTATTCAGTTATTATTACTATTATAAAGTTATTAAACTATTATTACAAACATTTTTTAAACGTTACGCAATTTTCGTGCTACTAAATAAGTAGTATATTTCTGTATATCTTACAAAAACATATGTTTAATTCCAATAAGGATGTATTTGCAATGCGTGCAAAATTTACTTTTAGATGTAACTATAAGATCACATTTTTGCACGTTCCTGTTGGTGCCCCACACAAAAACATTACAAATATGTTCTCTTTCTTTGCTATTACTGCCAGTGACACAAGTGATTTGGTAATTGGAAAATCAACCTTTTATATTTGTAATTAAGTAAACAGGCTCTTACTTCGTAATGATCATTTCATTTTTTCCGGGTTTGATGGATCACTTTGCTAGGGAGACAATGATCACACAATTGAAAAGGTTTTCGAATTGTATTAAAACGTAAGATCAATATGCAGTACTTGGTTACAGCACTGGACTCAAACATCAATGAGGAAGATTGGGGAAAGAGCCCGGAATGAAAGTACACAGAGGCTATGCTCAGGCTGCAGGTCAATTTCGAGCTAAGTGTTGTCCAACTCTGATTGTGCTAGGTGAGTGTGCTTGTATCATGGAGGGTGAGTGTGTGTGTTGTGAAGGCCTCTATGAGAAGCAATTAAACTGACAATGCATTGCGATATTAGACTGTTTAATATCTAACAAGTTGCTGTGCAACCGTGTGGAAAATGTGTGCATGCAATACAGCCAGTCAAACTGTAAACCACACACATACTGCAAGTGAGTATTTTGAATGCGCTCATGGATGAATGGTCAGTGTCGTTGAAACTGTTGCACGTGGGCATTCTTACCTCACTAAATAAACTCTGACTTGCAGATGGTATATATAACAGTATATATTTATCTATTGAATATTAATAAGACAGCTTCATTTAGTTTAACGAGAGGTAGCTGAAGACCTGCACAGTGGGGTCCAGCGAATTTGCAAACTTTTGATCCAAACATTATTGTTATTATGTTATATTCAACAAAGGTTGAATATAACCTTGTACAACGCTTAACAAGATATACATTTACACAAAACAACTGATAAGACATAAAACCACAATGCTACTACTACTACTAATAATAACAATGCAAATAGAAATAATCACAAAATAATAACAATAATAATACTAATAATCAGCAACAATAATAACAACAGAAACATCAAAATAACAATACAAACAATAATTATCATTATGATCCTCATTAGTATTACCCTCATTACCGCTGATAATTTGTTTCAATGCTTTGAAATCATGCATACAACATGTTACTTATCTTTGGGGAAAATCCCCATAATCAGCTGATAGAAATAGTATTTGTCCTACATTGATAAAGCTTCAACCTACATGCAGCGAATCAGCTTGATGTTTTACACCAGGGGGCTCAAACATGCGGCCCGTGGGCCATTTGCGGCCCGTGAGATGATATTTTGTGGCCCCCAACTTAATATAAAAGTTTATTGTTAGTGTGGCAGGGTTTTATATGAAGGGCACTTTTTACAGTGTTGCGTGCGGGTCTGACAAACCTACCAATCAGGGCGGGGTATATAGCTCTCAGGAGCATGACATCGCCCGGGCTTGATGCAAGCAGAGAAACATTTTTCAATGAGTGAAAAACTGATCATTATTACTAGTTTTGCACACAACATCTTCACACCAGTGTCCACCACCTCATCCACTGTTGATTTGTATAGATGACGTTGCCACAAAGATTGACTTGTCAGCGGGCCGTCTATCCAGCCCCCTATCAGTGTCACCCGTGTACGCAACGTGCCTATCTGCGGTCTCAGATAAGCGCCGAAGAAAATGAACTTAAGGCATGTGTTGTCTTCATAGACATGGATGAAAAGGTCACTCATGTATTAGTTGAGCCATAAGAGCAAACATTTGGTGCATGCTTTCACCATCAAATGAGAGACACCAACCGGTTGCTACGCGATGACCGTTTACTCAACTGAATGAGATACAGTCGTAGGGATTCGTTTAAATTGCATGTTCTCTTCTGCGTGTAAGTTGTATCAAAAAATAATATGCATTTTAGGTTAATTGGAGTCTCTATATTGTCCATAGGTGTGTCAAAGTTGGTAACCAGAAATTTCCCACTGTTTTTTTGACATTTAGATATTATTGGTAAAAAAAAAACAGCGATGTGGCAGTTGATGTGGAGCCACAATCGCAACAACAAATTCTGAGCAGAAATGGATAAAGAAAGGGCAGATGGGTCTCCCTGGCAGAAGACCCAAGCTATTTGTATCTACTGTCGCTGGGAGCTTTGTTGTCATGGAGTACGTCAACCCAAATGCCAGGTAGAAGAGGGACGGTACCGGAGCACTGCCGGTATTTCATTTATACAGTGGTGCACTACCCCTGGCATATGAGTGTCCTAACTAACAAGCTAATTTTTTGCTTGAACTGTGAGGGAAAATGAACTGTGAGACGTATTCCAAACTTAACTGTGCATTCGAAAGAAAATTTTAAATAAAAATGTCTTTCTATCTGCAATTAATTGCAATTAATTATCAGTTAACTACAGACAAAATGTAATTAATCACGATTAAATCTATTACTAGATTAACAGCCCTAATATGTGATTGATTGGCGATTAGTCAGCTCTGATGGGTTCCAGCTCACCCGTGACTCTAATAATGATGAGTGGTATAGAAAACGGATGGATTATATTTTGCTCTGGGACAAAGTGATTGACCGGCCTCCCGGAAAAAAAATAAAAACGTGTTTAGAGGTTATACTGTAATTAATGTAAGAGCAGCGGGTTCACGTTTTTGGTCAGCCTCATGCCTGTTTATAGGTGAGACCCCTTATATTATGCACACATTCATGGCTGACAATGTTTGATATTATTATTCCACCTTTAGATTCAGTCGATTAGCTCTGTGCATTGTCCGTGTCTTCTCATTGGAAGGCCTTTGTGACACATACGTTCCCACAGCACAACTAGAGTCGCACGGCACTCACAAATAACCCATGGAAAAGAAGCCGGAGGAGACGATGGTAAACAGACACGCCGTCAGGATAGTTACAACCAGTTTGAGCCCCTCTCTCTCACACAAACTTAACTTTCACTTTACAGGCTCACAAACTTAAGTTTCACTTTTTAGAACCACACTGTGAACCTTTGATCTGGGTCCTACCTTAAGTATATACGCAATATATTGCTCGTATTTTTTTAAATAAAGTTGGAAAACCTTTTAAATTGTGTGATCATTGATTACGAGCAAAAGTAATGCAGTACATTATATACAATAAACTTCACTTTAATATTCTGAAGTGAATTTAGTTGCAGGATTTTTTAAATAAATAATGAAGCTAAAAAAGCCGATATTTAGCACACAATTGTAATTTTATAAATATAGTATATAATGTACCCACAATATAATTTTAAGATTAGGATAATTGAGAAATTTTTTTTTTTATGAATGGGGGATTTGCATATGTGCATGTGTCATTTTAAAAATTTTATTGCACATCTCATCTGACATCTCTTTCTTCTTCTGTCTCTCTTCTTGCATATGTATTAAGAGGGAATTTGTTGTCCCCAGACACCAATTTGCATTAAGTGCACGCCATCATCAGTTCAAGAGAGGCAACATCACACTGTCTCCTTTTTTATTATTTATTATTTTCGTAAGAGTGCAGGCTCAGGCTTGTTAGTCCCATTTATACAGATATGCTAAACATTGCTCTTCTTAAAGCGCCTTTGTCAATGAAGAGCGACGTGTGAGGGCTAGTACCGGGTAGAAATTATTGAATTAAGGACTTATCCAATCATTTAGCAATCCCCTAACAGCTCTAAGTGAAAACTACTCGCATTTGTGCGCTCATCAGTTGAATGGAGATACATAGTCCATATAAATGCAACCACTTCCATTCATTTGTGTAGTTTATAATTCCATTTTTTGCTCAAGTCATATGTTTTTGAAGGTTTCACATTCTCAGCAGACCTGCCAACATGTACACGTTAATGGTAGTCAACATGACTTTTGACTCTTGAATAAGCTTTTTTTTTTTTTGCATGTTCCTGGTAATAACTATATCCATCTAGAAAGTTAAAGTTAAGCTTGTGTGCGTGAAAGTTGAGTTTGTGTAGGAGAGACTGGCTCAGACTGGTTCTAACAGAGCTGACAGCGTGTTTGCTTACTAGCAATCTGTTATCTGCGAGTGTTGTGCAACTCTAGTTGTGCTGCGTGAGTGTGTGTGCGGTAGTTTGTCAAAAAGGCCTTCTGCGAGAAGCTATCAGACTGAAAATGCACAGAGCTAATAACGTGATTCTAAAGGTGTAATATTCATAATAAACAGATCCCCAGTTTTATGGATCATTATTATTGTAACTTTGTCCAACCCCAAACCTCAGACCAGAAACTGGGTGTGCAGACACCGTCTCAGCTACAAGTCACAGTTAGTCAAATGAAAATCTTTAGCACTTTACTAACAAATGAGCACTTTAATTACACTTAATTGTCCTACTTCATGTATGTGAAAGGCTAATTGTGAAACCAAGCGGAGTAGCTACAACAATCAGCCGTAAAATAAGACAGATCCATGTGATTAATTAATTTCGCCAATTTAAAAGACAACATCTTCTAGATTGTGAATAGAAAATCTAGCCATCATTTACTATCATAATAAAAATGTCTATGAAGGAAATGTCATTCAAGCCAAAGCCCTTTTGCTTCCTTTATCGGACAGACAGCTTAACGTGAAGTTATTTAGAATTCATGTAATTCACTGAGGGAGATCCAAGGTCCATTGTACCTTAGATGTGTCGTCTTTTGTCTGGGGGCCTGAACAATGCACTGTGATTTTAGCAGACGCTAATACGATTAAAGTGCTCCGACAATGGACGGTGTAATTCATTTTATCATTGGGGAATGTGGACCGGGCCAGGAAAGATGACAGGTTAGATTATTGAGGATGTGAGGCTGCATGCATATTCAGCTACTGCAGAAAGCACGGACACCCAAATGACTTTAGATGAAAACTGGAGATGCACGATCACTATCGGGAATTATGATGTCATACTGATAAATCCAATAACATTAAAAATAGCTCTGATAACCGATTATACCTCAGAGAACCGAGATTACCTGTACTGTTCAGGTGAGCAAATCAAGCGCTCCTTTTTTCTCCTGCCTGTGATGTTACTGGTTTGCTATAACGTCTCCAGACGTCACTTGTAAGCAAACATTTACTTTCCAAGAAATATATTTTGCATGCTAGTAAATAAAAACCAAAGTGCAAAAGGTTTGCCAGAGACTCCCGTGGCCTCACACCCGCTGTTGGAGAGCTTGCCCGAATACAGTACACCTTGCTGGGCCACGCCAGGAGGCTCCTCCCGCTCTTTTCTTCGGTTCTGCTGACCTCCGTGGCGGCACACCAGCTGATCTGAGCATGAGTCCAAATTTAGTGCACTTTGCTGGGCCACAGCAGGTGGCCCCCTCCGCTCTATATTCATGTGGTAGTGATGTCATGATGTTTGATTAGGTCAAGTCCAAATGCGTTTCGGTCTTCTCTCCAGGCGTGAAGAAACTAGAGTTTAATCGGTATGATATCGGTCTCGAGAAGCAGAACGTTATTGGCGTTGGGGTAAAAAAAATATCATGCATCACTGCTGAAACCTACCCAAAGCCAGCAAAAAGCTGGCAGGGTGGATTTATGAACTTAAAATAACAGTCATTGCACTTCATGGTAAGGGGTAGCAAATTTCAAAGGACAACATGTCTGGTTTGGAAATAGTCTTCCAAACAGAAGCGACCGTGCTCCATTACTGTTTTTACTTGCAGGAGACTGGACACTTCGCCTCTCCTGAAAGGCTGTTTTTCATAAGAGTTGAAGTGAAGCTAGACCGTACCATCTGACAAGTCTTTCATCCGCAGGGAGTGCCTGGAACACTCGCTAAGCTCCCAGCCACGGGAGGAACACCACTTCACATGTTTGCCTCTCAAGTTACACGCCCAGTCGGCCGCCGCAAAAAGAAGTGTGCAATATTTACCGTCTGGATGATTAAGAATAATCCTCAAATAATATCAAATTCTGCTACCCACACTAAGAAAGTAAATGGTAACATGGTAGGAAAAATACGGTGCACGGGTGTTCTAACAACAGAAAAGCAGCACCAGTGGAAACTTGCATATGGAGTTGCTTTTTCAACTTCGCCTGTAGTTTTTAGGGTTTGGAATATGTTTTATTTTCATTTTCCCGACACAATAGCGGGTGTCAAATAACAGGATTTAGAGCTATTCATGTGGAGTGTGTTTTATTCAAATGTCAAGTAAAGCTCTTCTAATTGTGAAGGCTTGTGTGTGCTGAAAAAGCTGCAAAGTAAAGGTTAGAGTATGTTGGAGTTTACACGCAAACGACTGAAAGAAACACTGAAAGACCTTCTTCAATTCTGTCATTTTCGGTTTCTGTGACTTTTACGTCGATTAAGCGGGTTTGTAATGGAAACGTTTGGGCCAAAATAATGAACTTTATGACCGCCGCATCCTTTTCACGCACTCTCAATGCCATATCCAAGGCTGGCTTTGTCTGCCTACCATCTTACTCACAAAAAGCTGCAACTTTTGAATGCCTCTCAGTGGACAGCACACACAAAAAGTACTTTTTATGTGATGGGGGGAGTTTTCCAGGGATGGCTAGCATGCAAGAGAGAAATGTACCTTCTGTGGAGCGGCCTCATTAATAACACAGACCAGTGAATGTTGCAGAGAACAATTGCATTGTGTAGAGAAAAAATGACAAATCCTCCTCTCCTTTCTCTCCAAGACAGCTCCATATATTAATTACTTGTATGACTTCATATATTATTTGTCACCACTCTCACGGCCGGAGTGGTTTCTAATGGTGTCTACATAGCTCAGCATCTGAGCCTCGATGCAGGTTTTTAGAGGGAAGACATCATACTGGCCAATATAGTTTGTGGTCGCCATCCACGCCACTGACTTTTTCTGATGCATTTCATATTTTTGGCGCGTTTTTCTGACAGAAAATGCACCCTCTCTCCTACACGGAGTTCCGTCATCGTGCCGCCTTGCTGGCCCGGAAAACTGTCGTGTCAGCAATATCGACTTTTATCGAGATGCTCCGTCATTCTGGGTGTCTCATTTGCACAGATATTTTGCGACTATTTAAGACTATTTCTTCTCTGTAGCCTTTCTTCTTAGTTCTTGGGGCTGCTTTGCAAAGTAGACAATGATCACACAAATTAAAAGGTTTTAAAATTGTATTAGACCAATATATTTGGTGACAGCGCTGGACAAGGCTCGATAAGGCCCTAATCAATAAATACATAGAGTGAAGTTTGTGTGAGAGTTGGAAGAAGTGAGAAAAATGTATATACAGTGGAACCTCAAATTATGAAAACCCTATTATGCGATACGAATTGGGTTTTGAAGATATTTCTGTCCCATGTAACAAAAAAAAAATTCAAAATACAAAAATGAAAATGGACAAGTTCTGCACCGCCATACAAGCTGCCCTACCCTGGGGCGGTAAGGCACCAAAGTAATGGGTGCCAACCGCTGTAAAACCAAAGAAGAAGAAGCTGCCCTCCCATTGGTTAGCTCGGTTATCTACCATCATCTTCTTCCTCCCCGAATCCCTAATGATGGCCACTCACGACGTGCCTTGGCTCAGCGTACCAAAAAGCTCCCATTCATTGTTAAAAGTTAAAATGAAAAAAATCATAGTGAGTTTATTTTACGAAGTTACAGTACGTACGAGTATCATTATTCCTAACAACATGTGTTATTATTTTTCATTGATTTTCTCAGTTTTTTTTAACATTCATTCACATGTAAATGATGATGTTTTTGTAACGTCCCGTAGTGGGTGTGGTTGTCTGGTGTGTGTTTTCTCCCTTGCAGAGTGGTCACCCTGCAAATCAGGTGGAGCTGGCATGAAAGGAGGCGGACAGCAAGTGCTTGGACCTGCGTGTGTGAGACCCAAACCTTTGGTTTACTTAATCAGTGAATTATTTTGTTTTATTTTTTACCCAGCTCGGTATTCTTATTCTTTACACTTTTCTTGGTCCCGTGTCCTTCTAGACTCCTTTTGGGATGTTGGGAACTGTTGACATCAATGAACATGTTTCTTTCGGGTGGGTACAATATTTACACTTCCATCCATCCATCCATTTTCTATACCGCTTTCCTCATTAGGGTCACGGGGATGCTGGAGCCTATCCCAGCAGACTTTGGGCGAGAGGCGGGGGTACACCCTGGACTGGTCGCCAGTCAATCGCAGGGCACATATAGACAAACAAACATTCACACTCACATTCATACCTATGGACAATTTAGAGTCACCAATTAACCTAACATGCATGTTTTTGGAATGTGGGAGGAAACCGGAGTACCCGGAGAAAACCCACGCACGCACGGGGAGAACATGCAAACTCCACACAGAGATGCCCAACGGAGATTTGAACCCAGGTCTTCCAGATCTCCTGACTGTGTGGCCAATGTGCTAACCACTCATCCACCGTGCGGCCATATTCACACTTTATACGACAAATTCTAAAAAACTATGCCAATTATATGTTAAATCTTGTCTCATAATACGAAAACTCTAAGACATAAATAATTTTGTATCTTGAGCTTCCACTGTAGTGTGTGTATTTATTTGTCAGTGTTGTGTAACCCTAGTTGTGCTATGTGAGTGTCTGTGTTAAGATAGCATATATAAGAAGTTATTAGACAATGCACTGAACTAATAGACTGACTTTAACTTTGTTAGGAACTGAATATTTCGGACAATGTAAGTACGACAATGTGCTTATCTACCACAGGGACATAAGACACTCAGGAGACCTTTCATTTGGAAAAGGTGCGTTACGTTCCATTGTCTTCTTCTCTTATCTGGGCCTGGGTTTGTTGGCAGCTAATCACTCTCTCCACTGTTGGTTGTATCTGCTCCTGTTTGAATAAACTTGTAAACTGTCCTCAAAAGCCCTAAACTCATTTAAGGGCTGTTTGAATAAAAAAGTCCAGGAGGACCTTACCTTGACTTTCATAATAATAACATGCGTTTAACAATATCTCACTGGGATAAATTGGAAAACCAAATAAACAAGACAAAACAGAAAAGGGCCGCAAACACTAACAATAATCGGATGTCAACAAGGGTTAAGCTAAAAACAAATACTGGGAAATTGTGAAAAAAAAAAAAACTGCTTTTTCCAGAAACAATTTGCTACGTTACTGAACAACAATAACAGTGGTGTCTTGGTTTTTGTTGTTTACTGGTGGTGCTCAAGGGAAAGCTCAAAGGATATCTGTAACGTATCAAAAGCAGAGCAATTTTTCACATAAGAAATAATGTCAATCCAATTAATCTGTTCCAGACACCCAAAAATATTAACCAAACATACATTTTATGGAGAATTATTATAGTTTTATGCAGAAAACAACTTGAATGGTTTTGCACATTAACTTTCTTGAATTTATGTTTTGCCAGGGTGGTATAAGTATCAAGAGTTGGTGTGGGGAATGTGAGCCAAGACGGATGAATAAGTAGTGTTGGGGGTAGTCTGTCTACTTTATTAATACCACAAGATTCAACATACCAAAGGATTAAAAAAATGTCAGTTACTTGCAATATTGTATGATAGCCAAGTCAATCTACGAGAACCGAGGCTAAATTTTTCCTTGAAAACCGAATCGTACCAAAACTGAGGTTTGACAATAATGTACACTGCATGGTATGTGTACACATTTCTACTACATTGCTCTGAGGTCACCATGTCAATCAATCACAGAGCTGACAGCAACCAGAGACAACCATCACACCTGCGTCTATACAGAGAATGTAACCTCTGGCAGTTAATGGTAACCCTTGTTCACCGGTTTTCAATGTGCTGGACTCAACCAGAACTCAGCACAGATAATTATTTTAAATAGTGCATGTGTCATCAGACAGCATGTCCTCAAAGTCATGGAGTCAGCACAATAAGAATATTTCTGCAACTTTCCTGACATTGTTATTACTTATTAGTTGCATAAATACCAATATTTCATGGGAACAGCACACAGAAAGTCCATCTCTTATAACTGTGGTAGGTTGGAGGAGATGTGGCCCATGTTTGGTACAGAGGGCTCAAGAATGGTTGAGTACATTGGCAAATGTTTAGAGTGGAAAAAAAGCTTGCTCGGTTCCAGTACATGCAGCGAAAGTCATCAGTTTGTTATCCATCCATAATTATTATGAAAATCTTACACAGTGGAACCTTGGTTAGCGTCAATAATTTGTGTTCCTCTAGTTTTTTTACATAAGGCCTCCCATTTCATAGCTGTCTCAGGCAATGCCTGTAAAGTCAAGTCATGACTTTTATTCTCGTGATGTTACAACTTGACCCTTGTAATATTACGAGCTATTTTTTTGTAAATGTACGACATTATCGTCGTAAATGTACAACTTTATTCTGAAAATTTCAGGTGACTCATTATGACAGACATTGCCTGAGACAGCTATAAACACAGGGGATTTGGGTGACCTTTCGCTTGGGTCCAAGGTTATAACACGACTTTTATTCTCATAAAATTATAACTTTTTTTCTTGTAATATAATGACTTATAAGGCACTAATTTCGTGGGTTGCGCAGCTTGCCGCAGGCTGTGTAGTGGGTTTGGCGGCGCAGCAGGGGGACCGACTGATTCAGCCCGACAGATTGAAAATTTCGTGCCAAAAGGCCTCGCCGGAGGTGGCTGAATGGGACACACGTCACCAAAACCCCACCCCATTTGAATGCATTTAACAATCACAACAACCACTGTTTAAAGTAACTATGTGAATCAACACATACATTTTACTCTATATTGACTCTCCCGTTTGCCTCTGTCACGCCATCTCCTTCTGGCCACCACCTCATCTATTCCCGAATCGCCGCCCTCCTTGTTCTCCTCCTCAATGGTTGCCAGTGCATCTGATACGGATGTGGTTAATTGTAAATAAACGGTTAATCAAACGTATTGACATCTTTGATTGTGTAACCGAGAACTGCCAAAATGACGATAATGAATTAGGTAATACAAGTTCATCTCACATGCAAACACAAGTGACAAGGGCCAGACCCCCAGCCTGGCAATGCGTCTTTTACGCACACTTGCTTCGGATTTCATCCCCGTTATGCATAATTTTGGTTTATTCATATTACATATACATATTCATACTACAAGTATAGGTTACTAAATATGAGTGTCTTTATTAGTGGGGAAAAAAATGCTCATGCCGCACGGTGGTCGAGTGGGTAGCACATTGGCCTCACAGTCAGGAAGTTCAGGGTTCAAATCTCCGTTGGGCATCTCTGTGTGGAGCTTGCATGTTCTCCCCGTGCGTGCGTGGGTTTTCTCATGGGTTTCCCACATTCCAAAAACATGCATGTTAGCTTAAATGGCGACTCTAAATTGTCCATTGGTATGAATGTGAGTGTAAATGTTTGTTTGTCTATATGTGCCCTGCGATTGGCTGGCGACCAGTCCAGGGTGTACCCCGCCTCTCGCCCAAAGTCAGCTGGGATAGGCTCCAGCTTACCCGCGACCCTAATGACGATAGAAAATGAATGAATGAATGAATGAATGAAAAAATGCTCACCTTCAGTCAAGAAATAACAGTGTAACAATGTTAAGTTAGCATTTCGTTCATCATTTATATGCATTTAGAGTTGATTTTTGCGTGTGAAAAACCGTGGTTTGAGTAAACATTTTTGAGAGTCTCCAGTTGCTGCAGCAAAAGAATTACTCATTTAATGCCATATGGACCTAATAAACTGCAATAATGAGGTACAACAGAACGTGCTTGCATGATTTCTTACTGAATAAGGGATGAAACTATTGATTATTTTCTTATTTGATTAATCTTTTTTTTTTAATCGAGTAATCGGTTAGGCAATAGACGGACCAAATCAATATGAAGTCAAAGATGACGTGTGTGAATATCTTGGTTTTTTGTTAACACAAAGATGATATGTCTGCTTTCATGAATGACTAAAAAAATCTAAGGAATTTTATACAAAATGTAAAAATGATTAATCGAATACCAAAATAGTGGTGAATTAATTAGATAATGGATTAATTATTGATCGATTGTTATAGCTCTATACTGAATGGAGAATCCACGAAATGTCTAAACGACTCCCTCCATGAAAAAGGGTCACAGTAGGGGTGTCCAGTTTAGAAGGAACACATCTGATCATGTAGGCTTGTGTGAAGTCCCCACCGGACCTCCATGTAGGACTCAATGTGTAGAACATACAAATCAGCAGAAAAAAGCAACTGGAGACGAAGACCTGGCCCGGCAGCCAAGTCTCTGTGGTTAACTGTCCTCTCTCCTCTTCGCCTCACAACTATGCCCCTCTTTCTACATCCTTAACACTCCACCTAACTCCTTCCACCCCCCCACCCAACCCGCCCCCAATTGGCTGTGCAAGATGGCTTCAGTGAGTCATCTTGGGACTGAGATCAAAGGCAAATTAAAGCAGACGTCTATGCAAAATGTAATATGGAAACCCTCCAGCCATGTCCCCCACTATTGATTTTTCACTCTTTTCTTCCAGTTCCACTCACTCGCCGCATGCTTGTCTCCCCGTTTCTCGGCTTCGTTTTTTATCCGAGCACAATGCCGCTGTGTAAAATTTGAAGAACCTGGAATCCTGCAGAATAAAAGAAGGACGGAATGAAGGCAATGGTTTGATTCTGCCTAGTTGTGCCTGTTTGCATTGAGAGTCTATTTTGTGATATAAATAGAGCTGTAAATTGTGCAGAGAACCCACTTCAGGCAAAGGTACTGATCGGAAAGGAGTGGTTGTAATCTGTTATGGCCTGGCGGTTCTTAAATGAAACGACATACAGCATTACTCACATGCACTGTAGTCATATTTTGCAAAATATCAAATTTGGGGGTAAGATGTAAGTGCGAAGCCAAATGGAGTTCTTTATCAGATGTATTGCTCTCTGAAGTCGCTTGGGCCCTGCAGGAAATTAAAATGAATTGGTGAGCTTTTCTTTGTAATGAAGAAGCCAGTGACTTTTGAATTGTGCCGTCGTCATGATTTTATGTCATGTCGTCTTGTTCACTGACAAAGCAACTATTTTCCACAGGAAGTGTTGGTGGGAGGGGGGGTTAAAGGAAAAATACTGGGCCAACTTATGAGTGACATTGTGAAATGGCATTGCAAAACAAGTTCAATAAATAATACTGGCGTTCTTGTTTAATTAGATTACTGAAATATCAAGACCTTCCATAACAGATCTTTTTTTGCAGTCAAAATATCGACACTTTGGTGCTTCAGTCATTTGAGGTAATGTTTATCATTTACAGGAACACAGGGGAGATAAATGATACACGCCTAACGGGAACTACTTTTTCCTCCGCCTGGTTAAATGCATGAGCACAGCAGCACACTGCAAACTAATAAACCTGGGAAGTACCTAATGGATATTTTTGTTGAAGTGTTATTTACATGTTCCAGCCAAAATCCTGGCAAAATTGTGGTTTCAATGTCATTTTCTGTCAGGTATTCACACAGTCATGATCTCTTGATGGCAAAGGCAGAAAAGCTTTCTCTCTTTGAACATGGTCGGATCGCTGCTGAGGTTGGATACAGCAAGGCAGTCATTTGAAACGTCTACAAAGATCCTGTGGGTTATGGAACAAAAAAGTCAAGCGGTGAACCAAAAAAAAGTCACCTTCGCTGGAGGGTCCCAGTTGATGTCCGTCAAGGACATTTTATTGGTGCAGTCCAATAACCACCAGACGGCATCTGTGAGAGAAGGGTTTAAAAAACGTCCACAAAAGAATTGTCTTCTTCAATGCCACAAAACCCCCCTTTTTGGAATTTGCACCGGAGCACCAACATGGGACATTGAAAGGTGGAAGAAAGAAAAAAAAATCCCACCTGAGATGTTTTCCACACAGCACAGTGGATTCCATGCCACTGTGATCGGGATTGCTTTTTCCTTTTTCCTGATGAAGTGCAGGGGCGTCAAACGGCAGCTGGCTATGTAGAAATGTTGCAGGGGGCAAAGGACTTCTTCCAGATGAATAAGCTCACTCTTTTGGACCATCCTGCGTGTTCCCCTGATTTAAATCCGATTGAGAACATTTGGAGATGGACGGCAACGGAAGTTCACAAAAATGGACATCAGTTCCAGACATTGGAGCCCCTCTCTGAAGCCTTTTTCTCCACCTGGAGCAACATTCCCACTAGCCTCCTGGAAATACCAGTCCAAACAAAAACCAATGAATGAGGTTCAGGACTTTTTGAAGCTATGGTTTCAAACTTCTGATAAACATCTTTTAAGTTCAGTGCTTGTTTGCGATAAATTGCTTACTCAAATGTTTTGTGTCTCACTCTCATTTTTTTGTCTTTTTGCATTTTAAAGCTCACCTTTCAAACCTCCTGGAATGAAAATTCAATTTTGCAATGTTTAAACTGGTCTTCAAATTTAGATTGGGAGTCTACTTAAGTTTAAAATAAAACAATACATAATTCTGCTGTTTTGATTTCAAATACAGCACATTAGGTGGAGGATTAGAATGAACGGAATTTTACTCAGTATCAGATTGGAAAGGAAATATGTGGTATTGCACATGACTATTACATGTGTTGGGACTCCTTTCTGATGGTAGCACCCGCTGATACCATCATTCTGATCAGTTAGATATCGATGTGATGTTGCTTTATAGAGGCACGTTCTCGGCATGCAAACTACAGTATTGTTTCATTGCACGACACCAGTTTGTATTCACTTTGAATTGCCTCCAAACATATGTTCTTTGTTCACGTGTGCACCCAGGCGCACAAACAATATTTTTTTTTAGCCCGTACGCATATGTTGTCTCCATATTTATCCCCCCTTTCTCCAACACACACACACACACACGCTCTTCAGAATAAATGCCCAGCCACGACTATATAGTGTTGGCTTTTCTTCTACAACACCCTATTTTGTATTCAAATAAATGCTTGTGAGAATAATTATGTTGTTTGTGTTACACAAGAGTGATACCAACCTCCACAATTCCTTTACTTTCACAATCCCATGTGTCGCTAAGCGTGAGCTCGTGAGACTAATGATAAGACAATAAGTCAATTGACTCGTTTCCGGTTTCAGTGTGGTGACCCGAGATGATAATTAATTATGTCATTTTCAGTAATTATTAGTTATATTTGATAGTTTATAGTTAAACTTGTTTTAAACCCATTTTGTGTATGCAATCTTGATAAATGAGACCCCTGGTCCGGGGAAAGGGGGACCTATTGACTGGCATCACCAGGAAGAAACAGTTGGGTTCTTATCCAGCCTGGAAACGAACCCAAGAACTTGCAAAGTCCTTCTCAGCTCTGGATTCTCTGCTGTCATATTTAAGATTCCTTCTTAGATTTGCAAACACCGCCTTCCGCTGTTGACCTTTGAAGACTGTTGAATGGAGTGTAATAAGCTCTGCAAAAAAATTGTGTTTGTAAATATGGGTTGCTCAAAAAACCTTGCCAGGCATTAGGGATTCTATTCTCTTTGCACTGAATAATTCACTCTGAAATACCCAGATTGAGAAAGTAAATGGGTAAATGTGTCAACTAAGAAGCCAGTTCTTTTGATCAGTGATGTTTAATTCAGATAACAGGTGTAAAAGCTTTCTTTTCCCTAGCTTTTTGTCTCCGTTCTCCGGGACCACTTTGCTATTAGAGAAGAAATCAATGATTGCACAATTTAAAAGGTTTTAAAATGGTATTAAAGAATACGAGCAATATGTTTGGTCACAGCACTGGACTAACATCGACAAGGAAGCTGGACAAAAGCGCGCCTAGAATGAAAGCGCGCAGGGTCTACGCAGCAGTTGCCACAATCCAAGGTCAAGCTTGTGTAGAAGTGACGGTTAAGCTTGTGTGAGTGAGAGCAAGGCATCTATTGAAGTGTCTCGCAGTATTTTCCCATCAGTCATATGTATCTGTTGAGCAACTCGGATTGTGCTATGTGAGTGTCTGTCAAGATGTTGTTCCATGAGAAGCTATTAGCTATTAGTGTAGAGGTAAATACACTGAGTCATTAGACCGGCTCCTCGGTGCAGTAATAATATCTAACACTGGTAAAGGCAACGTTTTTTTTTTGGTTTTTTTTCTGTAACACTGTCCTAGAAGCTCTCTTGACACCCGATGAAGCCTAAATATTCACTATTTAATTTGCACGCAAGCACTATTTTCTGAAATAGGCTATATGTTATGTTTTTAACAATGTGATAACAATACAAATGCATGAGTGGACCCAGTGCTGTAGGGATGAAACCCAAGCAACACACCTGGATCTCTGCAATATGGCTAGAAAAGCTGCTTGTGTGTGAGCAGTAAATAAGTGGGTTTGGGAGTGTGTGAGCTTGTGCACTCTGCACATCGCTTCAGTGTGTCATTTTTGCTTAAGTGGATGCATGCTTTCAAAGAGCTGTTTGTGAACCAAAGACATTAAAAACAGAGAGACAACCTTTTTTTTCAGTGTGCCAGCTTCAGTGCCCTCAGCCATTGGCACAAGGCAACAGTGACAACCCATTCATTTTCCTGACGAGCTGTCGCTTGCAGGAAGACAGGTGACTTCCCCCAAGGTTATTTATGGCATTGTTGATCTCTCATTCTCTATGTCGTCCCTCTGTGGTCCAATCTCCTTCCCTGTCCCTCACTATCCTTCATGCCAGAAGCATCTTTCTTCTTCTCTCACCAATTATTTGCATGTTGCTGTTATTACAAAAGTCAAAGTGTAAACCAGATCTTGCCTTTAGAATTTTAAAATGATTAATGATTATAATTATCCGTGTACTTTGGAAGATGTGCTGTTTTTAGTTGTAGCCGAGTAAGTTAATTACTGTACTTCACTATCTACTATAATAAATGACTGTGCACATACAATCTATGCAGTAATATTTGTATAAAATTCATTCATTCATTCATTTTCTATGCCGCTTGTCCTCATTAGGGTCACGGGTATGCTGGAGCCTATCCCAGCTGACTTTCAGCGAGAGGCGGGGTACACCCTGGACTGGTCGCCAGCCAATCGTAGGGCACATATAGACAAACAAAGACATACAACCATTCACATTCATACCTATGGACAATTTAGAGTCACCAAAATTGATGTTATATATATATATAACATCAATAAAATATAAAATATATATACTGCTATATATCGCTTCATTGTTACATATACCTTAATTATGCATCATGTCAGGGAATTTCAATTCTACTTCCTGCAATTTCAATTTGAATTGCAATTCTGCTTCCTGTTTTTAACAACACAAAGCTACTATGGCTTAGAGCAGGGGTCCCCAAACACCGGCAGATAACTTTCTGGCGCAAATATAAAAAAAAAAACTGTTAAAAAAATGAATTTGTAATTGAGACATCCCACTTGGTGCTTGAATGCACCATTATGCGTGTGCTAATGTATTTTTACAGTTTTTTTTACCCCGTTCCACTGTATCGGAATGCACAACGGTAAGTTTTGACGATGTTACTGAGTTGTAATGTGCATAAGAATAATAGAGAGACATTTGGGAGAGAAACATTTACGAACAGTACCATGCATTACTTGAACGGTTTGTGCACACACAGCCCCTGCGAGAAGAATTTTGAAATAAAAATCATCCAAACATTCATTTACTATCTGTACTCCTTGTCCTCACGAGGGTCACAGGTGCACCCTCGACGGGTCTCCAGTCACTGGAGAGTAGGGCACAAGACAATCCACCATTTAGCTCAACAAGATGTTCTTGGGCTGTGGGAGGAAGTAACACCAAAAACCCAGACAGAATAAAGCTGACGCACAATCATGGAATATTTCTATAGCTCCTCCAATGCTTGATCAGCAGCGGGCTCAAAAAACGACACTGGCAGTGGCATAATAGAGCCAATGCACAGTTGGAACCAATGTCTGCATGCGCTTACTCGGTCTGACACTTACCTTATGCAGACACACACATAAAGCTTGAGAACAGGGACACTCACATACACATGTACGATTAATGTGATTTAACCTGCTTGGGTGCGCTCTGACGGGTACTCGACATGATTAAGAGCCAATATGCTACTGCATACAGCCAAGCTAAAGACGTCTCCTTCTCCAAGCCGCTCCTATTTGCCTGCTTCTTAAGCCGCTCTTTGCATCTGCCTCTTTTAAGCACTTCTAAGGCATCTCAGAGGGAGAACTTTATACACCCGTCATCCCGGATGCCCAGCTTAGACGTGGAGGCATATCAAATGTCAATGAAATGGGGAGCTCTCTGGTAATAAGGTGTTTTTAAGGTCCTTTCAGGAGACGAAACGCTTGAAAGTTTAGCCTTAGTTCATGTTTGGGGGATTTCACCCACCACCACCACCACCAAGTAAAGAAACACCCTCCATCCCCTTAAGACTGATCACGGAGTGCTCGGAATCAGCACTCTCGATATCGGGGAAGTTGCTAGGTATCTAAACGAGAAGGATTGCAGTGAAAAGTAGCGGGGTTAAGTAGGCCACACCTTTCAGTTTCTAACTATACGTGCCGGAAGAAAAACATTCTGGATGCGAGCGTGCGAGCACACTGGGCTAAAAAGCTGCTAAGATGTTTATTTATGCATAACCCACCATCTCTGCACACTCCCCCCTTCCTTCCTTCATTGCTTTATTCCGCTCTCCTTCCATGCTTCTCTCACTCCCCTTTCCATGCCTGACCATCGGCTCACGGCAAAGCGGGCGTCATCTTGTATACGTGGCGCGGGGCTCGATGCGGGACTGCAGAAATGCAAGCATCTGCTCAGGGCTTTTGCGTTCAAAAGATTCAATTAAAAAATAATTACCAAAAGATTAGTGGTAGTCTGGTACGACTGCACTGTTTGAATAGATGTTTCCTTTTCATCTGCTGTAATAATAGAATGCTTTTTAATTAAAGGGGGGAAAGAGGAAGCAGATCAAGAAAAAGAGGAGTAAGAAGAAGAAAAAGGCGGGCCTGCCTCAGTACACCCTGTCTTCAAGACTACGTTTGTTTGATGTGAAGCAAAATTAAATATTTTTTTGATCTAACAAATTAATTTTCACCCCCATTCCTCGGCACTTCCCATCCTCTCTCGTCCCTTTTTTTTCTGGAGGAGATAAAGACAATTTAATTTAGATACCAACATGGGGAGGAGGTGCATGCACACACACACACACACACACACACACACACACACACACACACACACACATTCCTCTGGTCAAGCCTGATGAGGTTCCACCAGGCAATTTCCAAGCTCGAGCTTTCCATGCAAGTGAGGCCATTTTATGCAGACAAAATAAGTCTTCCATCATTATCTCTGTCAGGTAGAACTCTCTGATCATTGGGGGAAAAAAAATGCACATCTTATTTTTAGCAAAAAGTCTGAGTGCACAAAATCTCTCGACCGTAACGGGCCAGTGTTTCCTTAATTAGTTTAAAGAGGACAAATAGAGTATGGGTTATATTATTTTACAACAATTACTGGCATTCTTGTGAACACTGCTGTCACTGCACCATCTGATCTTATAGATCCCAATCCGATACTGAGATAAATATTAGGTTTAAAAATGTACCTAATGTATATGGTAAATTTGAACAAGTAGTGTATTTCATATCATAGCATAAAACAAGATACAAGACATTTAATGAATGTGTTGATTAAATGAATGACTAATTTAAGTAAATTACTAATGAATGAATGTGTATTTATTTTATTCCCCAAACAGGCCTGTCACTATAGTAGAGTTAGCTGGATGATAATTGTCCTTCAAATGATTAACCATAAGCGATATTATTGTCATCATCAAAAGCAAAAAACTTTCTTTTCTGAGAGTATTTAGCATTGCAATTGGAATGTCAAGAGATTTTCAATCAAATCCTTTCAATAAACCAAAAAACAAAACCCCCAAATGAAAATAAAATGTACTCTCAGTCTCTTTAACAAAAACTGCACTTGAATAAAAATTGCAATATTTCTGATTTTGAATCAAGGTTACTTTGGGTATTGACTGAATATTGACACAAAAAAACCAAAAACCTGAAATTACTTTGAAGTTCATATGTGCAGATGTCAGCTCATTTGCATATACACCTCCTAGATGCAATACATCATTGGCCGATTTTGCCCAGGTGCAAGTCCACCTTTCCACAGGGTCTTGTGTCTCTGTCTGCTACGACTGTGCTGAAGTTTGCTAGCTCCACGTTAGCATTTGGGACGCTATCTGCTTGCCATGTTTCCGTGAAGCACAATGAGCTACACTCCGTGTAGGTCGTGATGTTCTTTGTCAGCGCAGCCAGCTTTTTGATCTTGCTCGGTCGAGAATTGGCTGCAATCTTAGCCTCCCTTTTTCTGCTTGCATAGGGCACGGGTAAACAGTAATAATGATGTTTACAGCCATGTCGAGAAGCTAATTGTTTCCATTAGCTTTGCAAAAAATTTGTGTTCATTCTACGATAGGAGAAATGTGATATCGGAATTGGAAATTGAAAGTCGGATATCGTCAAAAAAAAAAAAAAAAAACCTAAGAAAAAACATAAAAAAATAATTAATTTTAAAAAAACATAATAAAATTTTTAAAACAAAAGGGAAAAAAAAAAAAATAAAAAAAAAAAAACAATAAAAAAAAAAGGAAGGGGGAAAAAATAAAAAAAAACAAAAAAAATAAAAAAAAATAAAAAAAATTAAAAAAAAAAAATAAAGAAAAATTAAAAAAAAAGGAAAAAAAAACATACATGAGACTTTTGGGGGCTTCAGGAAATCTCTGGTTTCTTGCCTGATGGTAAGTCCACCCATGTCCTACTAACTGCAGCATTGTTAAGTGACTGACTGTTGACCAGGATCTACAGTATACCAGTGATTCCAGTGGTTGGGAGACCAGGTGTGAAAAAAATATTGATTTACTACAAACAATGTACCTTCATCTGTCTATGCCAGCGACACTCTGGACAGGCAGAAGAATGAAATGTTCTCCCACTAGATGGCAGAAGGTGCATAATTAACCTGCTGCCGTTCATAATTGCTTTGAGGTTGTTCGGAAATAAATAATAAACTCTTCGAAAATATGTGCTTTTACGCTGTAAAGGTCGAGAAACACTGATCTCGACCGCCTTTTCCCCCTACATCAGATAGGCATAGGATTGAGAACCTCCACCTCATGCCTGATAAGGATGAGCAGTTTGAGAAATGGATGGGGTTGGAGGAAGTTAAACTCACGGGATTATTGGCTCACCCCCCCCCCCTGTTTTGGATTACACACCTAATAGAGTGCTACATTCAAGGAGATCGTGTGTTCAATCCTTTGCATGTGTGGAGGACAAAGGCGATGGAAAGAGATGTCAGTGGTCCAATGTCCCAGTGGTGTAGTCCCTGCCATGCTCTGCAGCACATGGCCGTTGTGACCTCAAGCAGTGTGTCAACCCCGCTGTCTTTGTCACACGTACACACACATGCTGCGTCTGGCCTGTCAGCCATGGCAGCACCTGTCAGCCGCTGACCACTTCATCGGACAACCCCAGAGACAGACAAACGGGAAGGGTAGCTAACATCTGACCTTACTGTCCAAAGAAGGGCCCTTTTTACGACTTTTAACATGGGAGAAGCACAGAGACTCCAAAAGGTCTCAGTAAGCCATTCAAACACTGTAGATGCTGCAAAAACACCGCCCCACTCGTAAGGAAAAGTGCACTTTGAGACACCCTACCCACTCAATCACAAGACAGACTGAAGAGTGGAGACTACTCGCTCTCAACGTTGCTACGAAGACCCAACAGGATGCCCGTGAGGACTGTTGTATTTACCATCTCAACAGGGAACGCAAGTCTTCATTTCTATACCGCTTATCCTCATTAGGGTCACGGGGATGCTGGAGCCTATCCCAGCAGACTTTGGGCGAGAGGCGGGGTACACCCTGGACTGGTCGCCAGTCAATCGCAGGGCACACAGGAACGCAAGTCTTGTGCTGAAAAACTCTCAATGAGAGTGACTGTTTTCATTATACTGTTATCCATGAATCATTTAGCACTGGCGCCAAGGGTGGGAATGGGGCATCTTACTTGATAACATGTAACTCATCCGCCAGAAGATAAAGTTCTGGTTCTTTATTTGCCCAAAAGAAGTCATCCATGATTGGCAACAGCACAGACATGCTGTTTGTACAGTATGTTGTATGTGAAATCAATGTGCCTGAGAAACAAGTTCCTAGAACGCACAGAAAAACAACACGCTTGATATTGGCCTTTTACCACTACATCAATATTATTCGGCGCTTCATGACCGATACTGATGAATGTCACATCCTGTCTAATGAATGAACACATGGCGCATCTTTTATTGTCATGACACTTTATGCCATTTCATAAGGTTCACCGAAAAATACTGCAATATACATAATAGAAAATGTGTCATAATTACTGTCTCACATTATTTTGTTGCAACAAAATAGTCATTAAAAATCATGCCCAACAGTCAACAAAGATAAATAAGAATAAAATAAGTCTTAAATAAATTCACCAAAACAATCCAATAAACAATGCTGGTAATGACATAATTTAGAAAGGTGCACATTCCCGTGTGGCACAAACACCCCTATAAGAACAAAGTAAAGTTCAAAGTACAGTATAAAACTATGGCCTGATATTCATTGATTTTCTATGCTGCTCAAACCTCATTGGGGTTCTAGGGGTATGCTGGAGACTATCCCAGCTAACTTTGTGCGACCCTGGACTAATATTCATTCATTCATTCATTTTCTATACCGCTTATCCTTATTAGGCTCGCGGGTATACTGGAGCCTATCCCAGCTGGCTTTGGGCGGGAGGTGGGGTACACCCTGGACTGGTCGCCAGTCAATCGCAGGGCACATATAGACAAACAAACATTCACACTCACATTCATACCTATGGACAATTTAGAGTCACCAATTAACCTAACATGCATGTTTTTGGAATGTGGGAGGAAACCGGAGTACCCGGAGAAAACCCACGCACACACGGGGAGAACATGCAAACTCCACACAGAGATGCCCAACGGAGATTTGAACCCTGAACCTCCTGACTGTGAGGCCAAAGTCCTACCCACTCGACCACCGTGCGGCCCCGGACTAATATGATAAGTGAAAATAAAACCGGGGTCACTGAGCACATCAGGTTACAGTTTGGCAGAGAGTGGAGGCAACATTACAACTTTGAAAATATTTATGAAGAAAACGTGTAACCATTAAGGCACCGCAAGAAAAAGGGGAAAAAAAACATAAAACAAAATGTCAAACTAAAGGCACTGCAGGAACAAACTAGCATCAATATGCAATGGAAAAATGATGCAAAATGGAATGCTTACCGATTAGCATGTGGTCAGGAACACAGAATACAGCAAACAGATACAGAATTGGCAGCACAGGAGTGATTAAGGCAGGCAGGAAAATACTCCTTAGCGCCGGGGTTATTGGTGGGTGGCACTAACTGCAGCTTCTCTTGCCTAAAGTAGCAAGCAACACAATAAAAGCCTGCAGCCTGCAGCTGTGACAAGTCATGCATGGACGTAGCACGAACAAAACATATTCATTGAGAAGTACAACCAGCACTTTCAATGCAATTTTTAACATGAAAAAACGTCCACATTTTGAAAGTACCCCAAATATGCCCACAAACCAAAGCAAGCAGAAAGTCAAACATCTCTTGAATTAGAAGTACAAATACTATACACGTGTGAAGCATGGTAATCTAACAAATTAGGACACAAACACAAGCAACATCTGAGTAATTACTTCCTAATGTATTTTATGGGCCAGAAGTGAGACACAGGGAGAGAGAGAAAAAGAGAAAATATTAATTACGCAGGGATTGTTCGTTGACTGTGCCTTGCACATAAGACAAAAGGTTAAGCAAATGCCAGGGCAGCAGTGTCATTTCCAACAATGACTATTAGCTTTAGAATCAGCCTCGTGTCTGTAGAGGAAACACAGTCCACAGACACCTGATTGCCATCCTGTGGGATGTGTGTGTGCGTGTGTGTGTGTGTGTGTGTGTAAGGTGGCAGGGTTGGTGGCTATGTGGCTGAACGGTAGCGTGGTGGGGGGGTCATTTCATTTCAATCTGTGGTTAAATTAGCCCAAGGCAGCACAGGTTGAAAACACACAATTATTGGTGCAAGTGAAGCCGATGGGAACTGGTGAGACAGCAACAACATTTAAGTAAAAAAAGATAGTGATTGATAAAGACGTTATTGAAAGGGGTGGTGGTGGAAAGCAAGGGAGGTAGAGGGCAGCAGTGCAGGTTTTAGGCTTCGTAATGATAGCATTAAATTGGAAATGCATGAGAAAATACCTCAACAAATGCAAAAAAAAAAAAAAATTGAACCTGATGTGACAAAAATTAAGACAAAGATCATGTCCAGTCAGTGGTCTTAGGTGCGTTTGCCCGCGGGCCACATCCGCCTCCCATCGGTCGGATGTGCCCTGAACACCTCCCCATGGAGGCGTCCGGCAGGCATCCTAACCAGATGTCCGAGCCACCTCACCTGGCTCCTCTCAATGCGGAGGAGCATCTACTCAGAGTCTCTCCCGGATAGCAGTTCTTCTCACCCTATCTCTAAGGGAGAGCCCATCCACTCAGTGGAGAAAACTCATTTCGGCCGCTTGTACCTGCAGTCTTGTCCTTTTGGTCACTACTCAAAGGTCATGACCATAGGTGAGGGTAAGAAGGTAGATCGAGCGGTAAATTGAGATTTTTGCCTTTCGGCTCAACTCCCTCTTCACCACAATGGACCGATGTCTGTCCATCTCATGTTCCATCCCTCCCTGACTCGTGAACAAGACCCCGAGATACTTAATCTCCTCCACTTGAAGCAGGACCTCATCCCCGACCCAGAGATGGCACTCCACCCTTTTCCGGGCGAGAACCTTGGACTCGGATTTGGAGGTGCTAATTCTCATCCCAGCCGCTTCACACTCAGCTGCAACCGGTTCAGCGAGAGTTGAAGGCCACGGCTTGATGAAACCAACAGGACCACATCATTGGCAAAAAGCAGAGACCCAAGCCTGCAGCCACCAAACCGGAACCACTCGACGCCCTGGCTGCGCCTAGAAATTATCTCCATAAAAGTAATGAACAGAATCGGTGACAAATGGCAGCCCTGGCGGAGTCCAACCCTCACAGGAAACGGATCCGCCTTATTGCCGGCAATGAGAAAAAAACTCTGAACAAAAAATTCCTCAGGGAATTAGGTGGCACGATATCCCATATTTCCGGAGCACTTCCCACAGTACTCCTCAAGGGACACGGTTAAATGCCTCCTCCAAATTCTCAAAACACATGTAGACTGGTTCGGCAAACTTCCATGCACCCTCAAGGACACTGCAGAAAGTATAGAGCTGGTCCACAGTTCCACGACCAGGACAAAAGCCACACTGCTATTCCTGAATCTGAGATTAGGCAATCCAGTGGATTATTCTATCCAGACTTCGTTTTCCCTCGTTCGGACACGGGTCACCGGGGCACCGGGGCACCCCTTGGACCCAGGCCTGGAGGTGAGGCACGATGGCATGCGCCTGGTGGGCAGGAGTGTGGAATTTTTGTTGCCCCCCGGCTCCAAAGCCTGTACATTCGAGTTTAACCCGATGAACAAGAGCGTAGTTTCCCTTTGCCTCGGGGGGTGGGGGGGTTGTTACTGCTGTTTGCGCTTATGCGCCAAATAGCAGTTCAGAATACCCGGCCTTTTTGATTGCCTAGAGAGAGTACTGGAAAGTACTCCCACACGGGATTCCCTTGTTTCGCCTGGGGGACCTCAACGCTCATGTTGGCTGCGACATTGAGACTTGGAAAGGCGTGATTGGGAAGAACGCGCCCCCTGATCTGAACCCGAGCGGTGTTTTGTTATTAGAATTATGTGCCCGTCGCGGATTGTTCATAACGAACACCATGTTCAAGCATAAGGGTGTCCACATGTGCACTTCGCACCACGACACCCTGGGCCGCAGTTTGATGATAGACTTTGTGTCCTCGGACTTTTGGCCACATGTTTTGGACACTCGGGTAAAGAGAGGGGCGGAGCTGTCAACCGATCATCACCTGGTGGTGAGTCGGTTCTGATGGCGGGGGAGGATGCCGGTCAGACGTGGCAGACCCAAACGCATTGTGAGGGTCTGCTGGTAACGTTTGGCAGAATCCCCAGTCATAAGGAGTTTCAACTCCCACCTCCGGGAGAGCTTCGACCATGTTCCAAGGGAGGCAGCGGACATTGAGTTAGAGTAGGCCATGTTTTGTGCCTCCATTGTCAAGGCGGCTGATCGGAACTGTGGCCGTAAGGTGGTTGGTGCCTGTCGTGGCGGTGATTCCAGGACCCGTTGGTGGACACCAGTGGTGAGGGGTGCCGTCAAGCTGAAGAAGGAATCCTATTGGGCCTTTTTGGTCTATGGGACTTCGGATGCAGCTAACAGCGGTTCTGGCGGTCACTGAGGGTGACCAAAAACTTGGACGTGGGAGGGGTTTGGAAAGGCCATGGAAAATGACTAAATGTTATTCTAGGTATATATTTTTCTTTGCTTTTCTTTCGTAAGGAAAATGAATAGCGAAAAAAAATGGAGATGTATTCAACGATCACACAATTTAAAAGGTTTTCAAATAGTATTAAAAAAAAATGAGAGCAATATATTTGGTTACATCGCCTCTCTAAAAAGTAAAAGTTACGTTTGTGTGTAAATGAAAATTAAACCTGTGTGAGAACGTGAGAACAATGCACCTTCTGTGTCTGCCCCTTGCAGCATTTTTACTATTGTGCTCCGTGAGGGCGTGTGTCAAAAGGCCTTCTATGAGAAGCTATTAGACTAGAGTAAAAAGAAAAAGAAAATAATGGCCAAGCGTGAAAGAGTGGTTTGTAAATCAAATACTAGCAAATAATAGCACTTTCCACATGAAATCTGATGATTATAAACCAAAAAATGACTTTAAACATCAAAACAGCAAAGGCAGCACACACAGAATGAGGTACACCTACAAAAGAAAATGAGAGTGAGTACAATATTAATTGATTATATTCAGTTACTGGAACAAAAGAAGGAGCACCGTATTTGTGTTAATTTGCAAGAGCATACCACTTCCTGAAAATAGAAGACATTATTATTTAATCCCCTGCTGTTTTTGAAGGGTTTTTTTTTTCCCTGCAAAAACTTTATTTTACTAATGAAAGCCAGAATATAAAAGAAATAAAAATGTTTAAAAAAAGAATTTGTATTGATTGAGTATTTGAACGCCTACCAGCAGAAGAAATTAATGGTGAGTGGTAAGTTTTGGGCTTCTTTGTCCTTCTACCCCACTCTGTTTGAAACACTTATTTTTACATTTAAATAAGTAAATTTAAGATGCAAACTACCTAGCTTGCTGTGCAGCGGAAGCTGTCTGTTACAGGGGTACGCAAACGTTTGAGTACCCCTCATAATTTTCAATATTTTACTCTAATCATTAATCGCTTGCACCAGCAATTTCAGTGAAATATATAATATAGCAGACAAACACGATGATATTTGAGAAGTGAAATGAAGTTTTTAGGATTTCTAGAACGTGTGCAATAATTATAAAAAAAAAAATAGGTAGGTCCATAAATTTGGGCACCCCGACAGAAAAATGACATCAAAATCTAGTAGAGACTCATTTTGCAGAAATAACAGCCTCTAAACACTTCCAATGAGCGTGTGGATTCCGGGTAACAGTATCTTTGACCATTCTTTTTTCAGAAACAGTCAGGTTTGATGGTTTTCAAGCATGGACAGCCCGCTTTAAATCACAACACAGATGTTCCATAATATTCAGGTCTGGGGACTGAGATTCCATTCCAGACTGTTCTACTTGTTGCTCTGCATGAATGCCTTTGTAGAATTTGAGCAGTGTTTAGGGTTGTTGTCTTGTTGAAGTATCCAGCCCCGCAACTTCAACTTTGTCACTGATTCTTGAACATTGTTTGCAAGAATTTGCTGACACTGACTGGAATCCACACGACCTTCAATTTTAACAAGATGGTCAGTACCTGTACTGGCCCCACAGCCCCACAGCATGATGGAGCCACCACCAAATTTTACTATGTTGTAGGTCTTTGGAGCTGCTCTGTGGGTTGAGTTTGATGTTTTCTCAACAACTTTCGCCTCTGCTTGTCTGAGATTCTTCTTGGCTTGCCACTCCGGGCCTTAACCAGAACTGTAATTGTGGTCTTTCATTACCTCACTTTGTTCCTCACAGTGAAAACTGACAGCAGGAGTTTCTGAGCTATCTTTTTATATCCTTCCCCCAAACCATTTTTGTTTTCCACTCATTTGGCAGTTGTTTTGAGGCTCCCATGTAGCCACACTTTGGAGAAGAGAAGAACAACTTGCAATTGGCCACCTTAAATACCCTTTCACATGACTGGCATGACCTGTCTATGTACTGTATGTCAAGGGTCAAGGAGCCTACCAAACTAATTTTGTGCCCCAATAATTAGTGCTAAAGGTATTCAAATCAATAAAACAACACGGGAGTCCAAATTTATGCACCTGCCTAATTTTGTTTAGATAATTATTGCACACTATTTGTAAATCCTAAAAACTCCATTTCACTTCTCAAATTACACTATAGGGGTGTTATTTTATGTGTACAGGACTTTAATAATGTTAAAACCTGTATTTAGATAGTCATAAAAAGGTTTTATACGCTCTATGAACATCTTCTCTTTATCAACACGTTGTAGCTTAAAAATGGTTCGAGATAAAGGCTTACTGTAAATGAGAAAAATCATCAGATGGGATGGGAATAACATCATTCATCTAATTTGATGACCTCACCAGGCACAGAATTTCTCAGATCACTGTCTCCACCATAACGGATCATCAGCAGGCTAATCAAAACTCAATAAAATGTCTGATCCACCTGCGATACTTTTCTTCATCTTATCAGGTCATAGCTATCTATTGGCAGTGCATTTTTTACATCCCGCCTCACCATTAGCGATGCTTTGACAACCTACCACGTCCTGCCACCGCGAACATGGTGAAGCAAAGCATCAGCTCAAGTACTGAATGTGCTGCGTGGGGACTGTCATGGCGACCAGACTCAATGTCGCATGCACAAAGGGGTTCAAAGTCTATATAAAAACTATAAAGTCCTAAACTTTGCATAGAAACACACCGACAAATGTCAGATTGAAGTTACAAATGTCCGCCTTCTCCTGGTGTAAAGTATGAACTACATGAGGCACCATAGTTACAGAAATGGCTTGTTAAATTCAGCAATGTTGCCGCAACTTTAAAGGCTTAATATAGAACCCAACTTCGCGGAAATGCACTTATTGCGGTCGGGTATGGAACCAATTAACCGTGATAAATGAGGGATGACTGCACTGTTGGCACGAAAAATTATAAATAAGAGAGAGACACTCTTGCTCCGGAACGCCAAGCATGATCTCACCTCATGGGGTAAGAATGACTCTGAGAAATGCGAGGGAACAGCCCGAATGAATACACACCGACCTTGTTTTAGTATATTGAGATCCTGCAGAGCCCACAAGTGCTCAAGAAAGTATGAAGAATGTACAGGCCTGTTTGAACACCGCTGAACACCTGAATGATTCAGAGAAGGCTTGGGAAATCCTGATGTGGTCAGATTAGATGAGAATTGAGCCCTTTCCCAACAACTCGACCATGCTTGGAGGCAGAGGAATGATAACACCATTCCTACACCGCATAAAGATGGAAAACATTATGCTTTGGGGCTGTTTCTGCACACTGAAGATGGGTCGTGATGTGGGTGGGAGGATTCTCAACAAAACTTTTTTTTCCCCAGTCTCCTTGTGGAGTCTCCATCGGAGTGTCCTCACACTTTTCCTCGCTGAACCCAGTCTTCTTTTGGAGGGCAAGTATCTCTCATCATACAGACAGTGGTGTTCAAAATGATAGCAGTCCAAAGTGACTAACCGGATTAGGACATGTTATTACTATATTTTTATTGCTACAAACACATTACCATTAAGTGCAGTAGATTCTCCGAAAACAAACAAAAGCCAGCATGCATGATATGCATGCTGTTAGGGCTGTTCAATTGGGCAATTAGATGAAAGGGTGTGTTCAACATCAGTGTCTGTCAGTGTCTGTCGTTGACTTTACAAACGCAAAACTATTTTTTACAAACTTTTTTGGTTTGTAGGATTTGGCAATCCTGTGAATCACTAAACTAATATTTAGTTGTATGAGCACATTTTTTTTTTTATAACTGCTTCACGTCTGTGTGGCATGGAGTCAACCAACTTGTGGCACCTGTCAGCTGTTTTTCCACTCCAAGATTCTTCACCAACATTCCACGTTTAATTAATATTTCTTGGTTTTGCTGCAGAAACAGCATTTTTGATGTCACTCCACAAGTTCTCCATTTGATCAAGGTCTGGGGATTGGGCTGGCCACTCCATAACATTAATTTTGTTGGTTTGGAACAAAGATTTTGCTGGTTTACTAGTGTGTTTGGTGTCGTTGTTGAAACAGCCATTTCAAGGGCATGTCCTCTTCAGCATAAGGCAGTGGTTCCCAAACTGTTTTTGCAGTGCCCCCCTTTTGGAGATAGTGATGTTCTGCACCTACTGGTAACTCGTTTGCCATGTAGCAATACAAATATATTAATAATAGTGTTTATTCTGGTTAGTCACATTGGACTGCTATTATTTTGAACACTCCTGTGGATAGAGCATGGAGAACCTGGAAAAACTCTGAATTTCTATGTATTTTTTAACATTGTTAGAGCCCTCTAGGCATGATATAACACCCCTATGGTCACCTTTACACCCTCATCACCCAATATTCTAGGCATGAAAAGAGAAAATAAGACATACAGTCATGCATAATTTATTAAATGTTAACTAATTGAAAATTTTGCTTAGTTGGAGCACAGAAAACCTGCAATGTCGGGCATGCCATGGCTGACTTGATACCTTACATTACATTACCGTAACTCTGCATGGAGTTAGAATAATGTCTCAATGTTTGCGTCATCGCCATATCATCATGTTGAATTTTAATATGTTTTGGCTAAAAATGGTAACGGTAATGCTTTGATTTTATCTGAACATGCAAATAAATAACATTGGAATACATCACTTAATACAACAGACAGTTGACAGACAGAACTGATGTTTATCTAATTTTTTGAAGGTTGGAACTACTGTAGCTGTCTTCATTTTGTCTGGGAATTTGCATGTCTGGAATGATAGATTGCTGATGTGCGTTAGCGGTTCTGCGATCTCATTGATAACCATTTTTATCGTATGCATTCCAATTCCATTACAATCAGTTGATGTAATTAATGCTTTACTTTTATGTGCAATGTAGTTCACATGTTGTTTTTATTCCTATCTAGTATTTGTTTATAACATTCTTTCTTGCACGTTCACATATTTGTTAACTTTTTTGTCTGCTTCTTTTGTTTGTTGAATTATAAATTTCCTATATAATGTATTTTTCTTCTTACAGGGATTTTGCAGACCTTTTGTCATCCATGGCCGATTCTTCTTCTTTTGCTTGTTAGACATTTCTCTCCATGGACAGTAAGTCACATATGCATCATCCACATTGGTCCACAGTTAAGTAATCAATGAATTCCTGAAAAAAACGCCTAAAGCAAGGGACGGATACCCAAACTCTGATATTGCCAGAGAGTGAGGTCAGGCATTCAGAGTAGGAGTTTTACCTGAGTGTGACTTATGGCCGCAACAGTCAGGAATTATTGTGCCTGTTGGGAGATGATTCAAATCTGCAATAAAAGGCCACAACCAAGTGCCTCACGGTCACATTACTGACACCCAGTGACAAGTGTAGAGTACTACATGCCATCGCGACAATGCCTGTTTTATGCTTGGAGATGCTTCATTTAGGCAGAAAATATATAACAATTACATAAATATGCATTTCTAAACAATAAAAGTTTATATTTATGCACTATATATATATATATATATTGTTTTTTAAACCGCGATAAAGTAAAAAATTCCAAACGTGAAGTGGCGAGGGAATACCGTACGGAACATTTTTTAACTTGAGCAGGTTGCGTCGTATTCACAGACAAATGCAAATCCATCCATTTTCTATGCCGCTTATCCTCATCAGGGTTGCGGGGATGCTGGAGCCTATCCCAGCTGACTTTGGGCGGGAGGCGGGGTACACCCTGGACTGGTCACCAGTCAATCGCAGGGCACATGTAGACAAACCCACACACCCACGGGGAGAACATGCAAACTCCACACAGAGCTGCCCAACGGAGATTCGAACCCTGAACCTCCTGACTGTGAGTCCAATGTGCTACCCACTCGACCACCGTGCGGCCCACAAATGCAAATATCAGTTTAAAATCTAATCCAAGCAGACCATTTGTCCTTCAGTAGCATGCAGCTAGACAACTGGAAGACAGAACCGTTACAGGCTATTGAAGCGATCTGATATGGAAAAGTAATTATGAAAAAGTCAATGAGATTCTTCCACTGCTCTCCATCACCTGCAACCTAACATGCTGTCAACACACGTGCATTCAACAAAAGCATACAGAACAGCAGGAGCTGAATGGTATAGTTAAAATAAATCACCACTTCAACGTGACAAAAAGAGGGTGGAAATAAACAAAGCAGCAAAGCGTGGAAAGCCTAATGTTAGGGGCCTCTTCAGTATTGAGAGAAATTACAGGAGCGTTTGATTTGCGCCGAGGTGCCATCCTGAACATATGGCATTTTAATTCTTACCGGTCTCATCTGGATAACTCGGGGCCTGGTGAATCTCACACCACCATTTGGGAAATATGGGCACAAGCAAAATGCTTAACAGCGAAGGGCTCCAATTTCCCACCTTAATGGGCATTCTCTTCCTATAATTCCCACATCTCCTTGCTCTTTCTTTTTTTTTTCTCTGTCCTTAAGTCCACGCCTTTGTGTATTTCTCACTTTAGAGCCCTTTCTAGTCATTCTCTCTACTCCATCCCCACATAGCTCCATTGATTTCACCTACAGCTACTTAGACAATGTGTGGAAAATAGGCCTCCTTAAAAATACGCACACACATACTTCTCCCCACACAAAGACAACTGCACGTCTACACACACACACTCTCTCTTTTTTCACTCTTCAGGTGTCGTTTGTGTGGTCTGACAACTTTAGACGGGTGACTAGTAATAACAATAATAATATATGTGTGTAAATACTGTGTGTGTATATATACAGGTATATACTGTATATATACACACACAAAAGAACCCTTATCCTAAACTTGTCTGTGCAGCCACACATTTTATTTACACACACACACACACACACGAGCCCCTAATCATCCTGGCGTCTAGCACTCCGCTGGCGATCACCACTTCACCACACTGCCATCATGGGCCAATTAAGTGGCCATATATCTGTCTAATAGTCTCCTCTGGCTGAACGGACAGTCCAGGAGTAGCAGTAGGGAACTGCGACACGAGCCCACCCACAGCTAGCAGTCAATTTGTAGTTTAAAGCCTTGTTGCCACAACACTCCCGCATTATTAGGACTAGTAGCACTAGTGGGGATGTGTGTGTGTGTGCGTGTGTGTGTGTGTGTGAGAGAGAGAGAGAGAGAGAGAGAGAAAGACAGAGGCACCTTAGGAACAATATTCTTTCCTGGGTAAATAAAGGCAAATTATTAATCTCACATTTCTTTCTTGTAGTGATGTGCGATACGGGTGATTTCATATCTGATCCCATTCAGAGTAAAATTCAGGATGGTATTGGCGATATGATAGCAATACTTTGTATGAATACATTAAATCCTTGCAACGTGGAGGATGCAGGCCTTTATTGAAAAACATATGCTGTTTCATGGTAGTATACAGCCTATTATTAGTAAAAAAATACGCATATTTAAGCAAATGTTTCACTTTTTTGCCTAAATGAAGCATTTTCAAGCACAAAAAGTAGAATACAAATATCAGGCATTCAGACAATGCATCCAAAGATATTGCCATGATATGTAGTGCTCTACACCGGTCACTAGGTGTCAGTAATGTTCTCAATTCTTTTCTGTCATAGGCGACAGAAATGTTTCCGCAACCCCTGATTTGAAATACTATTGAGACACTGATAATATCTATGTATTTATCTGTGCTGTACAGATAGAACCTGAAACTGAAACCAGGAAAATGCAACAAAACGGACAGCTGTGAAGCATACAAGCGTATTCAAGGGTCAAATTGCATGTTGAGTAAGATAAAGTCGTCCATGTTGGCCGGTTTGCAGTAACTGCAGCCATTAAAAGTACCGCCTGCCTCTCTGCCCTGCTGGAATATTGAGAGAGACGCACAAGCGCCAGATTAGATCGACAAACGCCAAGCTTTTATTGCATGTTTGACTGATCTCACAGCAGGCATAATAATATCATAATCAATAAAGTCATAATAACATAATAACCGAATTGCCATTCATCCAAGTCATTGTTTTCTCGGGACAATAAATTAATTTCATGTCCAGAGGCCTCTAAAAATGTTCTAAAAAATCATAATGCGAATGTTGTAAACAGTTGTTATGCGAATAAATAAGGAATGCTCCTTTAAGAACATTTATCACAGTTGGTCTTGTGACCAAATTAGCGCCATAAACAAGGGATCACTGGACACCGGAAAATGTCAGAGTATTTTGTAGTGTATTATGTAGAGTATTTCTAATACTACCACAGCTCAAAGCATTACGAATAAAAGATGTCAGAGTAATTTATTGTAAACTCTGAAGTACATTGAGCTAGCGATGGGATTTCCGTCTAATTTATAAGAGAAAAACCAGAGGACAACATCCAGTACATTTTGGGAAAATTGTATTTTAAACAATAAAAAGGACAATGAGTCAAATGATAAAATCATTTAATGTACTTGTCATCAACATCAGATGTAATTTGAAATTCAAAACAGTGCTGCCGGAACCGAGACGAAAGCTGACAGAGCCAGGAAAGCACGCAGCTTAAGGAAGCACCGAGCAAAGCCGTGTACAAATATTCAAGACACAACACGCAAACGTAAAACGGTGGCGACTAGTAAGAGTTATTTATCTACATTTGAGAACAAAACGACAATAGCAAGACTGACTGAACAGGATCTGAAATCGGAACCCTTTGACTTCTCTGACCATAATTATGGACACAAAATGATATGGACACTGTTTTATTTTCCAATATCAACCACAACTACTTATACTACATGCATGAACAATACAACAGCACCATTAAAGAGAGAAGAAGAGAATAAATGATCAATTATTCATTTCAACAGCAAAAGCAATTACGCCCATTTCATCAACATCAAGCAATATTGGGGCCAATTTAACAAACCATTTACAGTAATTGCAATCTCACAAACCTGAATTGATGCAGAGAAAGAGAGACCGTGAGCTGGGAGGATATGTACTGAATTGTTTCAAGAGCAGAGTGGAAGAAGGGTGGCGGTGTCTGAAAAAAGGAAAATATTTTATGAAAAAAATGTGATGCGTGTTTCCTCACCTAGGACCTTCTTAAACTGGATGATCCTGCAAGGGGAGTTCTTCGGATTCTTGATGACAGCTTCAGGTCGTGTGTACAGTCGTCCCACGCTATGTCGCAGTTTAGACCTCGATTGCTGTCTGTTATTAATTTCCATCCATCCATTTTCTATGCCGCTTATCCTCATTAGGGTCACGGGGATGCTGGAGCCTATCCCAGCAGACTTTGGGCGAGAGGCGGGGTACACCCTGGACTGGTCGCCAGTCAATCGCAGGGCACATATAGACAAACAAACATTCACACTCACATTCATACCGATGGACAATTTAGAGTCACCAATTAACCTAACATGCATGTTTTTGGAATGTGGGAGGAAAGCGGAGTACCCGGAGAAAACCCACACACGCACGGGGAGAACATGCAAACTCCACACAGAGATGCCCAACGGAGATTTGAACCCAGGTCTTCCAGATCTCCTGACTGTGTGGCCAATGTGCTAACCACTCATCCACCGTGCAGCCCTGTTATTAATTTCAAAAAGCATATTTAAGCTAGTTGTACTTATTCATGGCATAAATGTAAGTATTTTCAAGCACAAAAATGGCAAAATCAGGGGTGTCCAAACTTTTCCCACTCAGGGCCACATACAGAATATCAGAATATCAGCCTTTATCTCTACATTTTGCCTTTTTGCTGTATTTTTAAAATTTTGGCTGTTTTTTAGTGTTTAATTTTATTTTTACAACATGCCGTGGGCCAATAATAAACAAAATTAATCCGCAAATGGCCTCCGGGCCACACTTTGGACACCCCTGGGCTAAATGTATGAAAATACAAATATAAGCCATCAAGAGATGTGAATAAGAAGTGTAATATATCTGTGACTTGTTGTGTGTGTCTTTAAGAAGCGCGGCCTGGGAAGTGACATGCGCAACGTCAGTTGGCTAGAGTTGACTGTTAGCTACGTGCAAGTAACAGCAGTTAGCAGTGTAGAGAGTGGCCGACAGCAGCTCCTGTGTGAATGTAGACTGCATTGGTTTTGTGCTTGGTAATAAAGCGACTAATGTCTAGAGGGCTGCAACAATGGTAAAAAACATATTTTCAGGTTTTCTGTGTTTCAACTTAAAAATGTTGAATGTATTAATATTAAATATTGGAGCAATGATTTAAATAGCTCGAATTGATACAAGTTAGGAAATCACTTTTGCAATAAATTGCAAACTGTGAGGAGCTGGAGTGTTTATGACACTGAAAAGAGCATTCATTCATGTTATACTGGTTGGCCTCACAAGGGTCATGGGTGACGAGGCAAGGTGGGAGACGTGTCTTGGTCAGGAACACAACAACAGCGACTGGTGGAGGGAGCGAGGACCGAGGAAGCAACCTTCCAGCTTGTGGACGATGTGCACATCGCCCTGAACTTGCATTGCCTAATATGGAAGACTTGACAACCAATAATAGGACATACTAACTTACCATTAACATCGGGAAAGTTTCTTGGTTGTGGTATCTGAAACGTAATGTGGGTCAGATGAGTGGCATTAAAAAAAAAAAAAAAACATCAGCCAATCATCAATCGTCAGTTTGATGTCACTTGATTTCTATACAGCACAGTACACGCAATATTGATACCTTTGTTTGGACCACATTGCACACATCTTATGCACAAGATATGGAATCTTTGATGTGACACAAGAGACACCCGCCGCAATCTACCAAGCATGGTTTTACCTTTTTAAATTTAAGAATAGGTTTGAAACAGAGTGGGGAAGAAGAATCAAGTAAGAAGTCAGAAATCTACCACTTCCACATGAAATGGGAGGATAACCTTTTGTCAATAATTCATGCCATGGCTGCGAGTGTAAAGAAACATCTTAAGACTTGCAAAAACCCTATTATACAAACATTCATAATAAAAGTTGGGTATCGAAAACCTTTCCGTCCCATTTAACAAAAAAATATTCAATATACAAAAATGAAAATTGAAAGTGCCGCCCTGAATTTTCAAGGTACTGCACTGCCATTCAAGCTGCCCCTACCCTGAAGCAGTAATGCACCAAAGTAATGGATACCAATCGTGGTAAAACCGAAGCAGAAGAAAAACCTGCCCTCCCTTTGGTTATCTCAGTTATCTCCCGTCATCTTTTTCCTTCCAGAATCCCAAATAATGCTACGTCACGGCGTCCCTTTGCTCAAGAGTGCCGAAAAGCTCCCACCATTGTTAAAAATTAAAATTAAAAAAATCATAATGTTTAGTTTAGTATGTAATGTGCTGTATTTATTTAATTATGTTACTGTACATGATCTTACGTATGATTTCTGTTAAGTGTCAAAACTCCCTTCGCCGCCTCCTCCTCCTCTCCCATAAAGATCACCTCGCTCGACCCGAAAGGTAAAGTGTCCTTACTCAAAACAACATTTATTATTATTTTTCATTGGATTTTACGCTATATTATTTTCTCATTGTTTTTTAACATTCATGCACATGTAAATGATTATGTTGACATTAAATTAACATATTTCTTTCGGGTGGGTACAATATTAACACTTTATACAGCAATGTTTTCGAGGGGCTGGAACGAACTTATAAAGTCTTGTCTCATAATACAAAAATTCCAAAACACCAAAGCCCATCCAGAATTAATTAATTTCATACCTTGATGTTCCACTGTACTACATATACTCTTTTCTTTCAATATTTTTTGACTAATAATAGACCATAGTCAACCTCAAAACAGCAATCATTTATTATTTCATTCATTTTTGAAAAAAAAAACGCATAGGGTGAGGGAGAGATGCTCGAACTGTGATGTTGCTGAAAGGTGAAAAGCTACTTAACATAGAAAGTGTGCCAAGAAACAAAATAAGAAGGAAAGGTAGAGAACAGTGATTATTCAAATTTAGCAGCTGATGTAAATCTAAATGAAGTCGCATTGGGATTCACTGGACAGACACAACACAATCACACTTTGACTCCTCATCCAATTGTCTCTCTTTGTTTTGAGTTTAACTTTCATTAGTTTCATCACTGGGCCACTGTTTGAGGGCCCTGTTTGGATAACAACAACCAAACAACCCATGAATATATTACTATATTTACTAGGGGTGTCTTAGAAGTTCTTAGCGTCTTCGAATATTGGAAGATTTGATTCGGAGGAGTCTGATTCAACTACCAAGCTCGCAGTCCGGCGTCTGAAAGGGGGTGCCCATACATTTTCACCTAACCTTTTGTTAACCCGAAATCAGCCCAGTTTGTGTTCATAAAGAATTAACCGAGAATGACTACACATGAAGAAAATCACCCGCAGCAAATTTTCTTCCGCCTTAACTGAGGTCGGGTTGCGGGGGAAGCAGCCTAAGCAGGGAAGCCCAGACGTCCCTCTCCCCGGCCACTTCTTCCAGCTCTTCCCAGCGGATGCCGAGGCGTTCCCAGGTCAGCTGAGAGACATAGTCTCTCCAGCGTGTCCTGGGTCTTACCCGAGGCCTCCTACCAGTTGGACGTGCTCTGAACACCTCCCCAGGGAGGCGTCCGGGAGGCATCCTAACCAGATGCCTGAGCCACCTCATCTGGCTCCTATCTCCCGGATGACAGGGCTTCTCACCCTATCTCTAAGGGAGATCCCAGCCACCCTGCGGAGAAAACTCATTTCGGCCGCTTGCACCTGCGATCTTGTCCTTTCGGTCACTACCCAAAGCTCAAATGAGCGTTTTGGCAAGTTGTTGTTTTCAAATCACGTCGCACTTATTTTATGTGCAGCTCGCTGATAAATAAAAGGCAGTGTTGTCGCACACCTACCATGTTTATTGGTTTGTCGGAGTGTTGCGTTGGAGATCTGTTCATTTGTGGGGATCCCTATTAGCTGTGCTCTGGAAAAGAAAAACAACAACAACAATGTTCAAAGGTCATCAAAATGTAATGAATCAGCTTCAACAAAGAAAAATAGAAAAAAAAAACCCTGAGCAAACAAATATAAAATACAAATAAAACAGACGGCAGGTTTTCAGAATCACATCAAAGAGGCTTTCCTCTTCAAAAACAGCCATGAATGCATAGCAAGGCCAAGATACTGTAAATAAACAATTACAACAATAACACAAGAACAACATTCACTGATATTGTGCGGTCATGAGTATGATATGACATACATTAAATATATCAGGTGTGTTGTTTGACTGGCAGTGATTGACACTGACAGATCGACTGCCAGCTGACCAGTTAGCCTAACTCAATAAGCCAAAGATTTACCACTTCCACATGAAATGGGAAGATAACTTTATCATATGAGATATGGCTGACTTCATGACTTACTGCAGTGTTAAGGTAATGTAATGTAAGGTAATTATTACTGCCGCCTGGTGACCGGAATACTACAAATCACTTTGTATTACAATATATTTTGACTAATAATAATTATTTATACTGTATAATTGCTACTAATAATAAAATAATACATTCCTGTAAAATTGAGTTGTAGTAAGGGAGTGAGGGGAGACTTCTTTCAATGAAGGCTGTCTTCATTCACGGAACAGGATGATCTAAAAACCTACCAACATGCTGCAGCTGCAATCTACTTTTCGCTTCACCTCAGCCCAATCCTTGCTGCTTTTTTTAAAACTCCAAATATGACCATATGCACCCCTCATGACCCCACCTCTGAAGTCCCCCGTCTAAATATAAGGGGCCGGAAGGGGGGTAGAGATTGATGAGGAGCCCTTTTGATACACTGCTGCAGGCAAAGGAAGAGAAAATTGATTGAACCTTGATGAGAATTATATCAAGGGGCACGTTCATTTGCAGCAATAGACCTGCTACATGCATTGGGGAGTAGAGAGACCAGTACATACGTATGATCTGTGCTCGACTGTGATTCTCACATCAAGAAGGGAATCATCTTTTGACATTCCCTCTGATAATACCAGTTTAGAGCATGTTGCTGAGAAGAAGTAAAACTAGTTTGAGTTATCAGCTCAGTTTTTTTTACATGCCTTATCCGCACGTAGCAGGGTATTTTTAAAAATGCATATTTCTCCCTCTCCGTTTATGAAAAAAATAGTGTCCACACGACGGCGTATTAAAAAAAAAAAAAAACGCATTCACACGTAACTGGATAAATGCATTGGGAAAGCATGCCAAAATTGTAGGGGGCAAACTCTCATCCTGTCACTTCCGAAAACATAGGGCCCGGCTCGTTGTTGTGGACTGACAAGGAGATAGGATTATTCATAAACGTTGATTTAGAATACAAAGTCAACTAGACGCAAGAAAACATCGTTAGTTCTGAGGGCATCCATGTTGTTTCTCATGTAAATAGGGGTCGGGTTTGTGAAATCACCGTATACGTTCCGCAGGAAGTGACGTTTGACGCAAACCTATAACGGGAGTTTTCTCCAGATCCACACTTTGGTCGGAGGTTTTGAAAACCTTCATTTTTAGTGTGGACACGTGTGGATGATAGGCAAAAACAGGGAAAAAAAATAGCTTCTGATTGAAGGCCTTCTTGACTCACACACTCACATAGCACAATCAGAGTTGCGCAACGCTTGCACATGATGGAAGATGCAGACCCATGATAGATGAACTGTTTACACTCACACGCTACTGTTTTTTCTACACAATCTTAATTTTCACTTCTGCGCTAGAGGGGCATGGCGACTGCCATATAGATTCTCATTCTGGACCCTTCCCCGATCTTCCTCATTGATGACAGAGTCTTGCACTGCAACCAATTATTTTTAATTGGTTAAGCAATTAAGCAATAATTCGGCTTGTGACAGATTTGTTATGCCCCTCGTACAATGCTGCTCTGTTAGATATTAGTTGTTATTACACTTTTGGATTTGCACACACTCACCTAGCACAATCAGAGTTGCACAATGCAATATGACTCGTGAAAAGTTAGGGGCAGACACACAAAAGAATCATTGTTCAGACTCCTCACATTCAATTTCTAGAAGGGTGTGGCAAATGTTAAAAATACTCTGTGTACTTGTATTCTTGGCTCCTTATCTTCCTCGTTGATAGCTCTCACTATTTCAAAATCTTTCAATTGTGTGATCATTGGTTACTTTTCTGAAAGCATTGTGGCCCCAAGACCCCGGGAAGAAAAGCTAAGGAAAAAAAATGGCTTTTACACTTTCTTTCAACATTGTTTTTGTCATTTTTAGCTCTTACGCTTACATTCTCTGATAACACATTCCATTTCTTTGACCAACAAGCAATATTTCAACTGAGGCTGCTTAAACCTTGTAAATTGTTCAAGCACATAAAAAGTATGTCTCTCCCTTCCTGCTCTGCACTCTCACACAAATACATGCACACACAAGACTGGCCGAAAGGAGCCTACAATAGGAAGCTGTTTAGAACAATGAAACGGTGCCACTGAAATACAGACATTACTAAATACAGACAAAGAGGATGCTTTCAACTTTTATTTAGGGTTTCACCAAAAATTGCCTTTTTTTGCAGAGTACGTCCATTTAATCAAGAAATAACTTTTAATGGAAAAAAATGTACAACAACAAAAAAGCACAATTTCACAGATCTCAAGCAGGCAGTGTGTAATTAATTTTACACTGGTTTCACAACGTTCATGCCATGCATAGTTTGGTTGGTTGATGGAATGGAGACCATTCCATCAGACCGCTGGTGCATTCAGCTATGATTGTGTGTGTAGCTGCATGTGTACGTGCGTCTGCCATGGACATATAGCGTGCCATCTGGCAGGAGCGCCTCACACCAAGCGCTACTCATCCCTGTGTGCCGGCTCAGAACCACTGGATCACAGATCCACATCACGCTCCACGCCATACATCGCCGGAAATAAATACACATCATACACGCTAAATTTGCCGATGTTTTGGGAGAATGCATTCATTGTAGCCTATAGTTGCCAATCATATTTTTTTTCAATTCCCTGTGTTTCATCATTATCTTCTTCCTCCACAGCAACTGTCAACCTGCCCCACAGGCACACCCCCAGGGACAGCTGAGATCAATCTGAAGATGCTCACAGATATTCATTAATGCTGTAGAAGACACTAAAGCTGTTTAATAGCTAAATTTGCAAGATGAAGGAGAGGCAAGGAGGTAGCTATTTTCCATTAACTTTGTCGAAAAGAGGAAGGAGTGGTCCAGAGGATTAGTTAATTGACAATATTTATTTTGCGTATGTAAATGCGTATTTATTTTGCGGCAACATTATTGTTATTATGACAGTATTATTATTATTAACGTGGTTACGTCAAAGAAGTAAGTAACAGTTGTAGTGACACCTTGGCGCACCACTGCTTCACCACACACTCGCCCGCGGCACATCAAAGCAAGCAAGTTCAGGTCCAGCTAAGAATGAGCAAAATACGGCAAAATACTGTAAGCCTGTCATGTTAACATGAATGTTCCTGTTACTAAAAGTGGGTGTCCCATTAGATGCATTAATTAGCTGCACAAAAAAGAGAAAGATATGTGTTCATGTTTCACACAAGGATTGTGAATGATGGGCAAAATTCCCCCCAAAAAGTGCAGGTTACCTTTAACTCAAAAATTTTAGAAGACCACCATTGGGTAGTAGAACAGATCGTCGAAAAAATTTCTATATTTTCACAATTACAATTTTAATTGGATAGAAATTGTGGTAAATTTCCATTTGACACATATAAGAAGACTGGCATCTTGTACGTGCATGCATGCTCTGTAAAAACAGTCATGCAGTTGTTGAGAGAGGTTGTACATTCACTTATAGCTAACATTAGTAGCTAAATTTAGCCCTCTCGCTATTATTAGCCGACGACAAATATAGCACGTGCACGTGTTTTGATGGCATATCTTACATAGTGAAAGCAAGAAGAGGGTGGGACATAATGCTTGCATATGATGCTTGCTTGAATGTTGGCACCATCTAGGCAGCTGGCAGAATCCACTGCAGTCAGTCCCCGTAACATAGCAAATACAAGAGCAAAAAATATCAATTGCATCTTATGTCATTAGTGAAGTAAAGTATATATTATTTATTTGGGGAGAAAAAGATCAAAGGTGTCTGCAGAGTAATATTGCACACTAAACCTTCATTTGACACAAACCACTTCTATGTATTTAACAGCGATGTGGGAGTTTGCTTCAAAAGGTTGAGCCAAATTAAGGACCTGTTTACATGAAAACAGTCTAGGATTAGATGCCCGTTTTTGTTACTTTGCAATGACAATTTTTAACAAGAATTCTTCCTACTCAAGTGGTGCTTTTTGATATGTTGCTCATGCTGATAGTTCAAATTTGGATATTCAATGACAAGCTGGTCATAGAACCATTTTGAAGAAAAAATATCAATACAATAAAGACATCCCTATATCAACATAAGGGAGCTTAGAATATACCAAAAACATGGTTTGCGCACGTTTTAATTTTTAGAGCAGGGGTCCACAAATTTTACATACGATCAAAATCAAAGTTATCATTGATCTAACATCGGACGGCTGGAACAATTTGTGGTGAAAAACATATTTTACGAGCCATGGTCATGGTCATTATTTATTATCAGGGAGCACAAAGCTTTTGAAGGAGAGTTTGTGTGAGACAATGATCTTCATCTGCCAAATTATCAACATCCCAACTAAGCTCACGGGTGTGAAGCATACAAAATATCAGTCCTCATTTTTTGCAGTGACCTGCATCTGATCCGCTCTTTTTGATGTCCTGACATCTGTATCACTTGGTTGTAACTTTTTTTCTCGGATAACCCACATCCCTTCTAAACACTGCCATCATCAAGTCATTTTTGCCCAGATACCTAGTCCATGCACATTTACTTTTATTATTTGGAGTGAAAGTCCCCGACCACCAAACCGTGGTTGGGCCCGAACTGGACTGTGGAAAAATGTTTGTAAATAACAGCCTCAAATGTTATGTAACTGTACAATCATACACTACACTAAAATACACCATACCACGTTAGCTTTTTTTAACATGTATTTGGAGTACTCTGGTCATTAGGCAACAGTAATGTTATGTTGTTAGATTACATGACATTCACACTGCATGCAGATTGACAAGTGAGCCAAAGCAGAGCATGGCCAAAATGCCGGAGCAAGAGAAAAAAAAAGGTTCTCCTCTTACTCTGTGTGGAAGTGGTACGTTTTTGGCTTTTTTGTCCTTCTCCCCCACATGGCTCTAATAATAGTAAAAAATATATATTTAGAAAGTCATTAAGAGGTTTTCTATACTCTAAGATGAAAATATTCAGTTTATTAACATTGAGTCAGATTTCATAGAAATTCACTCATCTTGAACCAATTAACTGCGCAAAAAGGCGGACTGTACATCTATTTGGAAATTACATTTGGTAAAAAACATTTGGAGAAAATAACTATTATTTTATTGAAAAGGTACTATATGGTTAGAAAGCCTATAGTTTTTGCATGTTTATGTCATTTTGTTTAATTATGTTCACTGAGCCTTCACCCTTTGTTCGGGGGTCCTTGAACTCGCCAAAGTTGTGTGCTCCGAGACAAAGTCAAGGTTTTTGTCACAATGGTCATTGAAATATTTTGTAACTGACAAAATCAATAAATAAAATAATACTGGAATTTGAAAATGCATATTGACAAGCTAAGCAGCTTCTCGGACAAAAATGTGGTATTTTTTGGCAAGTCACATCAGCTCTGTGTTTACAGACAATAATGAAGCAAACAAAGAAAAGACCAGCATACCTACCGGGAAACATTGAGAAGACTCTGTTATTTTCTAAGGCTGCTTTGCTGCCGCCGGCACAGGGTGTCTTTAATCCTTGCAGGGTACAATAAAACCTCAAGACTATCCGAGCTTTCTCGAGCGAAATGTGTCACCCGGTGTCAGAAAGCCTGGTCTCAGTCCCAGGTAATGGATCCCCCAACAGGGCTCATCAAACCTGAGAGAGCTGGATCAGTTTGCAGACTCAGACACCCAATGAGAGTTACAAGAAGCGCTTGATTGCAGCAATTGCTTTAAAAGTTTTGGCCAAACAATGTTGGGTCACAGGTTGTTATCATTTTCATGAGTTGTTGGTTCTCTTGAGCCACAATTGTTTGATTTTGTTGTACATTTTGTTTATAGTAATCAGTTTGTCACTGTCAATTATTTCACTGATTCTTGTGGGTTTTATCAGCTTTGACTTTTCGTCCACATGTGTACTTTCTGCATTTTTATGAGACATTCTGGAGTATGAGTATGCTGGAGCCTATCCCACCTTGGACTGGTCGCCAGCCAATCGTAGTATTTATGAAACATTTTAAATGACCTCTGAAAGTGTACGTCTACATTTCAGTCACATCTTAGTTGTTTTATTGCAAATCAATTTGATGTGTATAGAGGCAAATTCCTTGCTTTGTACCAGACTGAGCCAACGTGCCATTGGAGAAATTGGGAGAACCGATATTAGTTATTTTATTGTGATGAAATGATGGCCAGTTTAAAATGAACAAACTAAGATTCACGTTTATGTCTAATTCCAAATGTAATTAAGGTGTTTTTACTTCTATTTTTTGTCTCTCTCATATCGTTTGCACGATATGCAAATTCGACAATGACGGCATCTAGCGATTTCTAGCCACTTCTAGGGCAGCCAATAGCTGATTTTTATTCATTCATTAATTTTTTTTACCACCTATCCTTATTAGGGTCGCTGGTATGCTGGAGCCTATCCCAGCAAACTTTGGGCGGGAGGCGGGGTACACCCTGGACTGGTCGCCAGTCAATTGCAGAGCACATATATATCGTGAATTGTTCACTTACAATGGCAATAAAGTTTTTTCCGATTCTGATATAGACAAACAAACATTCACACTCTGATGGACAATTTAAAGTGGCCAATTAACCTGTGGAATGTGGGAGGAAACCGGAGTACCCCGAGAAAACCCACGCACGCACGGGGAGAACATGCAAACTCCACACAGAGATGCCCAACCGAGATTCAAACCCTGAACTTCCTGACTGTGAGGCCAACGTGCTATCCAGTCAGCCACCGTGACTGGACCGTGGGGACCCCTAGCTGATTTTCTTACTGAAAAATTGGCAACAGTTCGTAAAAAGGTAGAGAGCTTGTGGTCTGCAAATCAACAGAAATAATTACTGACAAACCCTTTCAAACGGTTTTGACAATACAGTCGTTTGATTATCGGTACCTGACTATATTGCATATTTTCAGAAATTAAATAATTAATTAATTAATTTAGTGCTCTTTTCTGGTAGACTGTGGTCTGTTATTAGTCAAAACAAAAAATACAAGAGACATGCAGTATAGTGGTCACTAGGCGACAGTAATGACACAAAACATTACAACATTACCTTACATTACATTACCTTAACACCGTATGAAGTCTGCCATGACATGTCTGACATGATGTGTGGGGGGAAAAAAGTATCCTCCCATTCTGTGTGGAAGTGGTAAGTTTTTGACTTCTTAAGTTTAGGAGAAATATATTTGAGTCTAACTGGCTAGCAACCAGGGAAGAGCTGGATACCCGTTTAAAAAATTTTGACTCCAGCTCACGTTCTTTATTTTGCCCTATTTGTGCTTGTCATTCATCCAGTCATTCATTTTCTATGCCGCTTATCCTCATTAGGGTTGCGGGTATGCTGGAGCCTATCCCAGCTGACTTTGGCCGGGAGGCGGGGGGGTACACCCTGGACTGGTCGCCATGATATTTAAAGTTAGTTGGTAAACTCGCGTGTTTCCTAAGGCACGCGGTGTATGAGACAAGTATTTTCCCCCCCAACTGCTTTCCTCTAATATGGCTGGTGATACGAAGTCACTTGGAAGACTTTGCTCATCGTACACAGGCTGACAGATTATTTCCCTTTTTTGCCAACCCTGGATGTTGGCATGAATCACCAACTCTATATTGCTGAAAATCATTGGTCAGGTCTGGAACCAATGAACCGTGATAAAAAACTGTATTTGCATTTGCTAGATGTACATACAGTCAATGTAAAAGTGTTGTTTATACAGTGGGAGATATTCACTGTACACAGGAATGGTTTTCTGACATCTGAGCTGGTAAAGATGGCACAAGATAATAATGAACATATTAAGTCAGGCATACCGACAGAGTGAATGAGATGTTTGCTGGGAGAAAGAAATGTGATTATTTCACTATATTTTCAATAAATTCAAGTTTTGACACATAATACATCACGGAAGCTGCCCAATAATGTTATTCCTTTGTACCATCGAAAAATGTTTCATGCAAAACAACAGAAATATCCTGCCCAAGTTTGGCAAACACTTTTCAAATATTTGATCTGTCTGCTTTGGCATTTCACTCTTGACTCCTCAATTGTTACTTCTTGAGGACATTTTCAACTGTATAAACCCGTTTAAGAAAATCAGTCTTGAAATGTTTGATTTTAAAATATTACCATTGATGGGGTCAGAATCCTTTGTAGAGCAGATCCCGCGGTGCCCTCTTGCCTTGGTACTCTATTGTGGGACCACATTAAACCTCTACTGATGAGGGCGCACATCTTAACATATTCACAGAATAGCTTCTCCACGGCAGCATGCAGCTCAAGGCTTTGCCGCTACAATGCTGTGTAAACATTGCACACATCAAGGCATCAGAAATGTTCATGATGCACAGCAGCAGTGGTTGGATGCAGAATCAAGTTGGACTTCTTCAAAAGCTCCACTTGAAGCTGGTGGCGGTTGAGAAGAGATGCTAATCGCCAAGAAGGTCCGGGTGTAATACCTCTACCCTCCCATTCAGCCTGCCTGCCTGTGAAGCCGCCGTCTTAATTATCACCATAGGACATACATCACCAGCGCAAACGCAAATGTTATCGAAGCCACAAAGAAGGCTTACAGTTGCCGTCATTGCCGGCCGTTAATTGATCTTATCTTAATCACATTATCTAATTCAAATAAAGTGCTTTAATATGCCGCAGTGGCCGTTTAGGCTCTCATAAAGATCCACCGAGGAGTGAAAACTCATCTCATCTCAGAACGGTGGGTATTTGTCATGCACTGTTGCCGTTACTTGCTGCACTTACAAATGCATGAAATAAGTTTTACTTGGGCGACACAAACTGCATAAATATCTGCTTTGGCCCAACTTCATTTATGGCAATAGAGTAATCCCTCGTTTATGGTGGTTCATTGCATCCAGACCTGACTGTGATAAGTGAATTAAAATAAGTGAAAAGGTATATTTGTGAAAAAGAATATTTTTGCAATTAGAACATAGAAAATCTGCTTATGTTAATTTCTAAATACAGTTTTTTTAGCATTATTAAACCCTCTAGAGAAAATTAGACCCCTATACTCACCTTTACACTCATTTTACTCAATAAAGTAGACATAATAAGAGCAAATAAGACAGAAATGATAAACTTCACACACGTTAACACTACTGTAATGTTATGACCGTGTACTACTTGCAGTGGCTACTGTCTCATCAGTGTAGAGTACTGTACACTTATATAGTAATAATACTTTTTTTTTTTTTTATAATGCCCTACACTTGTTATGTGCTTTATAAAGACTCTCAAAGCGCTTACCCTGAGGTCATTATTCATTCACTCCACTCTTGGTGATGGTAAGCCACTATGTAGCCAAAGCTGCCCCAGGGCAGAGTGACGGAAGCGAGGCTGCCAGTGTGCGCCATCGGCCCCTCCGACCACCATCGACACTCACACCACTTTCATACTAGGCAATGTGGGTGAAGTGCCTTGCTTAAGGACACAAGGAAAGCTTATTTCCTCCCACCATGGCACCTGGTGTTCCTCTAAGGTCTCCCATCCAAGTACTGACCAGGCCCTGCCCTGCTTAGCTTCTGAGATCTGACGGGATCGGGCTTTGAAAGGCAGGTGTGGCCACAAATATAGTAATAATACTTACATAACTGTTATCATAATTACACACACATGATGATGCTACGTAGACATACAGACAGACGTAGCCAAGCTGCTATCTCTGAAAGTCTTCTGAATGCCTAATACAGTCGTAGTTAGAGCATAGAAAACCTCTTTATGTCCTTCTAAATACCATTTTTACTGTTATTAGAGCCCCAGCAATAAATTAACACCCCTGTAGTCACCTGTTACAGGCAGTGCCTGGGACAGCTATGTAGTGGAGGGACTTGTGTGACCTTTGACCCTAAGGGAGAAGAGAGACGACTGGTGGGTGGTGGGCGGAACGTTTTTTTCAGTTGCTGGGAGGTGGCAAGTAATAAAGAGTTTGGAAGCAACAGGAAGTTTTCCATCCTTGCTGCGTTCAGTTCGCCCTTACTACGGTAGGGAGTTGAAGATACTGACAAATGTAACACTGGGGGCTCGTCCGGGAGTAAAAAAAATATATATATATTTTGTTGTTTTACGTGAACGTGGAAGTTGCGAAGATGTCGGCACGAGACGGTGCTAAAGCTAGCGAGAGCGGACGTGCTCGGCGCTGTGAATACTCCAGCACCAACCCGTTCGTAGTGGACATTCAGAGGGGTGTTGGCGCTGACGTGAAAAGTGTGGATGCTGCCGACGGAGAATGTGTCCGCGGGCTCGACGGGAGGAAAGCACCGACAAACAAAATGAAATTAGCGCCTTTTGAAGATGGCGCCGTCAGTCGCGCAGCGCGGGCATATGACGCAATGTTTCTCAGCCCGATACTGTCTAGTAACCCTTTTACGACGCCAACGGAGCAGCGGTGTGCAACCACAGGTGGGCCAGAGACTTTTGACAGTAGTTTTGATGGCTGTATGAGTGGTGTCAGGGCGTCTACACCTGTGACGCGTTCATTCAGAGTGATAAATAACGCTGATGGTCGCGTTAACCCCTTCTATGCCATGAACCAAGAGTGTTGTAAAGCGGAGGCAAATAATGGCGAGACCCAAGGACTTGTTTTTCAGTCCAACGGGCCCAAAGCGCCACGCACCCACCAGCCAGTTGGTCATATTAAAGGTGCCAGAGTCAAAGGCTGCAATTCGACCTCGCCTTGGAATGCCCCACCACCTCCATGTGCGCCGCCTCTTTACTGGGCGCATGATCAGGCCATCATGGAGGAGGCTAGGTCTGCTACGCATCAGCCGTTCCACATGTATGATGGTAGCTGCAAGGGCAGTAGCCGCGATGAGTTTCATGAGCCATGTGAGAGGATACCCACTCTGCAGCCAGGCCATTTTGATGGTTCCGGATCCTGGAGGGACTTTTTGCACAAATTTGAGAGCTGCGCTCAAGCTAACCATTGGTCAACCAATACCATGGCTGTCCAGCTGAGATTCAGTCTGACGGGGCCGGCCGGTGCCATTGTCCATAAGAACCCCCGTTCATCCAGGTGGAGCTACAACCAGATCATAGATGAAGTCGAGTCCGCCTATGGACCCCACTCCCAGCATGCAGCTGCAGTCGGCATTGAATTGCGGCAGAGGCGCAGAGGACCCAGCGAAGCGCTTCACAGCCTTCGTGATGACATCTACGAGAAGGTGTCGATCGTGTATGCTGATCGCACGGAGTTGGAGCAGGAGGCAGTGGGCGTGGAGATCTTCACCAACGCCTTGGCAGACGCCGCGCTGGTGCAGCGACTTCTGGAGGAACGGCCGAGCTCCTTAGCCGAAGCTTTTGAAATAGCTCGTCGTTTTGAAACAACGCGAGAGGCCGCCAGAGCTGTCGCCCAGTCAGCGCGATGGAGTCAACCTGTCCGGGCTGTCGGACACACCAGAGCAGTAGTCGTACGTGAGGACAGCAGCCCAACGATAGGTGAGGAGTCAGTGGGGGTGGCTGACCATTTCCACACCCAACAAGAGAGGGCGCCAAAAGCATCTCGCACCTGGCCGAGTAGAAAAAGGGGAGGAGGAAATGTTATTTGTCACAACTGTAGCGGTGTAGGACATGTGCAGAAAAACTGCCCCTCACCCCGCCAACCCCATCAAAGGGTCCCTGGTGTTGACACGATCTCACACCCATCCTCAGATACTGTTGTCACGGGGGGTAGGGACGCAGATGAGATGAGTGCTTTAGTAGTTATTCATGGGGTGGAAATGTGTGCTCTTTTAGACTCTGGTGCCCGAAGGAACGTGTTACCATTCCACCTTTTTGACTCTATGCCCTCCGAGCTCAAACCTCAGTTGCGGCCGTCTAATGTTCGGGTCCTACAGGGCATTGGTCCTGGTAGATTAGCTGTTTTAGGGGAGGCTGACCTTCCAGTCAGTGTGGGAGGCAAGATTGTTAACGTAAATTTTGTCGTGGCAAACACTTCCAATAGCACTGAAGCTATTCTCGGGCATCCTTTTCTCCAGCAAGCTCGGGCACAGTTAGATTATGGCCGGGGAGAGGCCGTTATTTTCGGTGAAAGAATACCACGTTTTGAACCCAGCAGTGGGGTTCAAACCCATATCGCTAGAGTAGCCCGCACGACTCTGTTAGAGCCGGGTCGTGAGTATGTAGTACCAGTGGCGGTGGGTCGCCGCCGCAACATTGCGGACGAAGTGGTGCTGAGCCCGGCTAAGAGTTTTGTCGAGAAGCACAAAGTGCTGGTGGCTCATGTTGTTGTGCGGCCAAAATACTCTACTACCGTACCCATGAGAGTCTTTAACCCAGGTACTGAGCCACTCTCCTTAAAGAGGGGGGCGGTAGCTGGGGTCATGCAGCCGGCCAAAGTGTTGGAAGGGACTGGGCCCCAAGAAGCTTGTGAGTCGGTTGATTGTATCCCTGCGGAAGTACCCATTCACCTGCAAGCTTTATATGCGGAGAGCTGCGCCAACCTCCATGAGCATGACCGTCCGGGCTTGGTCCGGTTGTTGCAGAACCATAGTGATGTGTTTTCTGTAGGGCCCAACGATTTAGGCCGCACTAATTTGGTGCAACATGACATCCTGCTAACTCCAGGTCCCCCTGTCAAACAACCTCCTCGTAGAATGTCCAGCGAAAAGCAGGCCACTGCAGACCAGCAGTTGCAACAGAGTCTGATAGATGGTGTCGCCGGACCCAGCAACAGTAGCTGGGCTGCACCAATTGTAATGGTAAGGAAGAAGGATGGGGCCACACGTATGTGCGTGGATTATCGGTCTTTGAACGAGCGCACAATTAAAGATGCGTATCCCCTGCCTCGTATTCAGGACACCCTGGACACACTGTCCACGGCTAAGTACTTTAGTACCCTTGATTTAACATCTGGGTATTGGCAGGTGGAGATGACTCCTCGAGCTCGCAAGGCAGCCGCTTTCTGCACTAGAAAGGGGCTCTTTGAGTGGAACGTAATGCCGTTCGGACTCTGCAACGCGCCAGCCACCTTCCAGAGATTAATGGACTGGCTGGGTTGCAGTGGGAGACCTGTTTGGTTTATTTGGATGATATTATTGTGTTGGGCAAAGACTGTACCGAAATGCTGGAGCGTTTGCAGCAGGTGTTCAGCAGGCTGCGCCAAGCCAACCTTAAGTTGAAGCCCTCCAAATGTTGTCTTTTCCGGGAGGAAGTTGCATACTTGGGTCACATTGTTTCCGCTAAAGGTGTTGCTACAGATTCCCAAAAGATCCAGAAGGTGGCGGAATGGCCTATTCCGAAAAATGTCTCCGAGGTGCGCCAGTTTATTGGTTTGGCTTCATATTACAGACGATTTGTTAAGAATTTTGCAACAGTGGCTAGGCCGCTTCATGAGCTAACTAAAAAGTATGCGCGGTTTTGTTGGAATGCTGAGTGTCAGAAGGCATTTGAGGAACTAAAAGGGCATCTAGTCTCAGCACCCATTCTAGGCTACCCTCTTGACAGTGGCGAAATGCTTCTTGATACTGATGCTAGCGATTGGGGCATTGGAGCCGTCCTCTCCCAAGTCCAAGGTGGGGAGGAGAGGGTCTTGGCCTACGGAAGTAGACGGCTGTCTGCCACTGAGCAAAACTATTGCGCTACTAGACGTGAGTTATTAGCGGTAGTGGAGTTCACTTCACATTTTCGGCAGTATTTGCTAGGGCGATCTGTGACGGTCCGGACGGACCACAGCAGTTTGCGCTGGTTGACCAGGTTCCGGGAACCTGAAGGCCAGTTGGCAAGGTGGTTGGAGAAGCTAGCGGAGTATGATTTCCAGGTGTTGTACCGGCCGGGTAAGCACCATCAAAATGCAGACGCACTCTCTAGGAGGCCCTGCAGGGAGTCTTGTCCTTGTACTATACGTGAGCCCTGTGCTGCTGGCGGGCATCACGATAAGGCGGTGCAGTGTAGCCTAGCAGAATTTGTGAGTGAGGTGGCGCGACCACAGTCCACGGTAGTGGGGGTTAATAATGACCAGTTGTTCCCCAAAACCCAACCCTTACTATCGTACACTGATGTTAATGATTGTTCAGGCCCAAATGTACGCCGAGTCAGTGAGCGGTCACCAAATGCCCTGTTCAGGGGTTGGACCCCAGAGCAATTAGTAGAGGCACAAAAGACAGACAAAGACATTGCTCCATTAATACAGTGGTTGGGAAGGGGGAGCAGTCGTCCACCATGGGCCGAAATAGCTCACTTTAGCCCAGCCACCAAGGCCTACTGGGCACAATGGAAGAGGTTGTACCAGAAAGAGGGTGTGTTAATGAGGAGGTATTTTTGTCCTGAAGGAAAGGAGTTTCACCCTCAGATTTTGCTACCTCATCTATTCCGTAATACCATCATGGAGCAGATGCATGACGGTCCTGTGGGGGGGCATTTTGGGGTGGAGAAGACACTCACCAGGCTCCAGACTAGATTTTACTGGTACAACATGAAGGACGATGTTACTCTGTGGTGCCGCACCTGTATCAGCTGTGCTGCCAAGGCTCGGCCCAGGAAGACGCCCCAAGCGGCCATGGGAACTGTGAGGGTGGGTTCCCCTATGGAGCGGGTGGCAGTTGATCTGATGGGCCCCTTAAATGAAACAGAACGACAAAACCGCTACATATTGGTAGTACAGGATTACTTCAGTAAGTGGGTGGAGGCCTACCCGCTCCCCGATGAACAAGCAGTAACAGTTGCTGAACGAATCGCAGCTGAGTGGGTGTGTAGGTATGGTGCCCCCCATAGCCTACACAGTGACAAAGGCACCAACTTTGAGTCAGCGGTTTTCCAAGAGATGTGTGGACTGCTGGGAATTGAGAAGACTCACACCACCTCGTTCCGCCCCCAGTCGGATGGTCAAGTGGAGCGCTTTAATGCCACCTTGCAGAAAATCTTGGCCGCCACTGCCGAGCGCTGCCATTGGGACTGGGATTTGATGATTCCGTACGCAGTTATGGCATACCGCGCCACCCGCCACAGTTCTACTGGCCTTACCCCGAACATGATGCTCTTTGGGAAGGAAATAACTGAACCACTTGACTTGGTTGTGGGACTTCCCCCGGACTGTGACTATGTTAACACCCCCCCTGAGTATGTTACGCAGCTCAGGGAGCGATTGGAACTGTCCCATCAATTAGCTCGGGAAGCACTAGGGAGGTCCGTTGAACGAGCTAAGAGACAGTATGACAAAGGGGTATGTCAATCCCATTACAAGATTGCCGATGCCGTTTGGTATTTGATAAAGGGGGCCAAGAGAGTACGGAACAAGGTGCGGAAATTTCTACCCTCCTATGAGGGCCCTTATTTTGTGGTGGGCGTGTTGGATGACATGGTCTACCGGATCAAAAAGTGTCCGAGTTCGGTAGCCAAGGTGGTGCATCATGACAAGTTAAAACCTTACCATTCCCGGACACCACTGGACAACGCCTGGGCTCATCAAGCCGCAGATGCATGGTCACCAGAGGAGGTGCCGCCCCCTTCACTTGACTCGGACCCGTCAGTTCCTGATCTTTCTCCCTTCGACTTGTGGGACACACCACCAGACACCGAAGACCCATCAGCGGCTGGGGCCCCATCAAGGCCCCATCCGGGGTCGCCTGCTTCAGCTGCGGTGGACAGCGGCCGTTCTCCAGCTCAGCCTGAAGAGACCGAGACACAGCGCCTCTTCAACCGTCAGGCCGGGCAGCTTCCTTCGACTCCTACGCTGCCATCTAGGGCCCAGAGGGCCCGCAGACCACCCACCTGGTTTGGTGACTGGGTGCGTCAGTTCACCGTACAGATGTAGCCTGAGGAGGGGTGTAGGCGGATCGCTGCCCCCCCTTGGAGCAAAAGAGTTCCGGAGTGCTGTTTACACTTGCACTTCATTAAAAAAAAAAAAGAGAAAATTTGTTACCAGTGACGTCAAAGGAAGTATAAGTTGTTGAACATAGCTAACATACGTAAAATGTGAATTGAATGTCTTTCTATGTTGCCCATTTTGTGTACATGCATGTCACAAAACTTGGTGTTTATGTGAATTTGTTTGTAGAGCAACGTTTGCATACAAATATGTTAATGTTTCCTGGAGTGATGTTAAGGGTCTAATCATCATCCAGAGTGGGGGTAGTGTTACAGGCAGTGCCTGGGACAGCTATGTAGTGGAGGGACTTGTGTGACCTTTGACCCTAAGGGAGAAGAGAGACGACTGGTGGGTGGTGGGCGGAACGGTTTTTTTTGTTGAGTTGCGGAGAGGTGGCAAGTAATAAAGAGTTTGGAAGCAACAGGAAGTTTTCCATCCTTGCTGCGTTCAGTTCGCCCTTACTACGGTAGGGAGTTGAAGATACTGACAAATGTAACACACCTTTACACTCGTATTACCAGATATTGTTGACATGGTAATCGATACACATTAGCAGCAGCAAAGTTCCTAGTTGTTGTTTGCACCACATTGTGCAACTCTTACCTTCAGGCAATGGGATCTCTGCAGGAACACAAGAGACGGACACTGCTCTAAGGATAGCAAGCAATCGAGCAAACTATTTAACCTTCAATTAATTTATGTTAAACTTAAGAAAGAGTTTGTATCTGAGTGGGGGAAGAAAGACTAAGTAAGAAGCAAAAAAATGTGCCACTTCCACACGGAATGGGAGAAGAACTTTGTTCCACTCTGCATCCACGGCTGAGTCCATGGCATGCAAGTTAAGGTAATGTAATGTAAGCTAATGTCTCATCAATGTAACATTACTGATGCCTAGTGATCAGTAATACATATGATACTACATGTGACTTGTCTTTTAATATATTCTGACTAATAATAGAGCATAGCGACCATTTGATAAAAAAGCCATTTCTGAAAAACCCATACAGTGAGGTTCCAACCGCAAAGTATTGAGGGATGACTGAGTTTGTACAGTATGCTTACAAACACTTAAGTTAGGTCAAAGATCCATCTCATGTTTTAAAATATGCCAATTTTGGACAAATAAGAGGCTGTAATCAAAGACGATTGATTACAAAGTGATTTTTTAAATCAACATATTTTGAAATATATTGGATGTTGATGGAAAAGTACAGGGTGTTACGTTGTGCTCGGCGCGGCATGGTGTAACGACCCCGAGGATGCAGAGAGCTGGACGTCTGGCAGGTAAGTTGGAGGAATCTTTAATAATAATGCTGCGAAGCAGCAGGAACAAAGCAACGATACGGGAAGAGGGAAAAAGTAACAATAAACCGACAACTAAGGGTGCACACACCTGAACTTAAATAGCAAGACAGTAACGAGAGGCAGGTGTGTGTAATTAAACTAGGGAGACAACTCAAAGGAGGCAAGAAAAAACATGAAACTTAAACAACTGTCACGGATAAAACACCGATCGTGACACAGGGAAGGTCAGAGGGAGCTGCATTGTGTTTTTGTAGATCTAGAGAAAGCTTATGACAGGGTGCCCAGAGAGGAACTGTGGTATTGTATGAGGAAGTCTGGAGTGGCAGAGAAGTATGTTAGAGCGGTGCAGGACATGTACGAGGACTGTAAGACAGTAGTGAGGTGTGCTGCAGGTGTGACAGAGGAGTTCCGAG
>QODF01000134.1:636655-704590 GCA_024372805.1 Oostethus manadensis
TAGTTATTGAGTTATAATGGTTGTATTTTATAAACTGTCAAAGTCTGCTGTGTCTAGTCATGGGGCACAATTTATGGAATACTTGCCATCCCGTTTTATAAAATGTGAAATTTAATTCTGGGCTCTACCTTATTCTTCCTCTTAGATGTTAAGAACCCAACGCTGTAACAACATACAGTATATTGCTCTTACTGTATCTTTCTATAGAATTTGAAAACCTTTTGAATTGTGTGATCATCGATTGCATCTCTGATTGTAACATGATCCAAACAACCAGGACGAAAAGCTAAAGAGAAGCAATAGCTCTAGTTTGTACCTTTGCAGTACCATACAAAGATCTAATCACGCTGATGTGCATCCCTTTTCAAGGTCACCTGGAGCTTTTCATAGCAGTTTTTTTTCCCTGCCAAACCATTTTCCAGTCAATCACAGGGCCAAATTGACGTTAATTCCATCATTATTTGGTTTGAAATATTGTTGTTCATTTATGGGCAGCCGGGTGGAGCATGTGGTTAGTGCTTAGGTTGCAGGAGATCTGAGGCTTAGCCCAGATGGGAGATTACATTTCTTGCACTTGAAAAAAATGTTTTCTTTTAATGCTCCACAACTTTCAAATTAGCATTACCTCAAGGCAGATAAAAGGCACTGGAGGACACTCATAAATGCATAAAATAAAAAAGCAACACCTCCAATAAAGCCAGATGCTGGCTGAAGTCACTTCAGCTGACTGATCCTCGTACATCCACTGGGAGAAGAAAATATTAAACATATAGAAACATATAGGAAAAAAAATAGCTTTAAAAAATCCAAACAAAATCCAAACCCCTCCAAATTAAAATGCCAAACAAGGACCAAATAGCTGCATTATTCTTGTTAATAACCTGAAAAATGGGTTTGGACATGCATGTTATTTCCAGGAGGATAGTGGGAATGCTTTTCCAGGTGATGAAAATGGCTTCATAGAGGACATCCATTGTCTGGAATGCCTAGTTTGATTTTCTTGCCATCCGTCCCCAAATGTTCTCAATTGGATTTAGATCAGGAACACGTGCAGGATGGTCCAAAAGAGTGTGGTTATTCCTCTGGAATGAAGTTCCTTTATCAGACGGGCGTTGTGAACTCCAGCATTGTCCTGTTGAACAAACCAGTCATTACCTCAGTCATGACGGATGCCCCCACAACAGCTCCACATAACCATCTGCCGTTTGACGCCCCTGCACAACCTGAAGCTCCATTGTTCCATTGACGAATCGTGATGGCGCTGTCTGGAACATCTCAGGTGGGATCTCCTTGTTATGTCAGTAACTTTGGAAGCCGTCAGGATCACCAAGGTTACATTTTTTTCATCAAAATAAAACTTTCTTCCACCATTCAATGTCCCACTTTTAGTGCTTATGTACAAATTCCATACAGGCAATTTTGTGGGGTTGCAGGAGATGAGAAGACCTTTTTTGTTCTTAAAACCTGGTTATTGGACTGCTCTTGGCACCAATAACAACCTTCATTTGGACCGAGGATGGTCCCGTGTCTTGACGTACAGCCAATCGAATCCTCCTCAGGTTCAGGCTCAGGTCCAGTGACATTTTTAGAGTCCTACCGCTTGCCATTTCTTTTTTGAAGAAGAAGTTTCAATTGACTGTCTGACAATTACTGCGTCCAACCTAAGCATTCAAAGAGAGAAAGCTTTTTCGCCTTTGCCATCAATAAATCATGACAGTGTGAATACCTGACAGAAAATCACATTGAAATTACACTCTTTCCAAAATTTTGGCTTTCAAAAGCTGAGCTGTTAAAAACTTTTGATAAGCTGATGAACATCCTATTTCACTTTCATGCTTGTTTGTAATAAATTGTCAACCAATAATTTTTTGTCTCAGGCTCATTTTTTTTATTTTTGAATTTACAGTATTTTATATCTTTACTTAGAACCTCCTTAAGATCCAACAATGCAAAAAGTAAATTCTTGACATTTTTCAACTGTCCTTAAAATGTAGACCAGGAGGAGCTTTTAGCCTGATGCTAAATAACGTAATGATAATAATAATAATGATCATCATTGAAGTGTATGGCATTGCATGAACGAGAGCATCCCACCAAACCAAACTCTTTTGTAGAAAAGCTATTTTAAATGACATTAAACGTAAAATATTACACTACAAAATTGACATCATATTTTACATTAAATTTCACGTTCTGCACCCGTCATCATGCCGTGTGTTAAATTCGTTTTACACCTCTGCTTTAATGACCTCCGTATTGGTTTGTTCTCTTTCCACTCGCTATTTCCCATGAAATCTTCAGAGGCGGTATTAAGAACGCAGATGAAAGTCCATAAAAGTCTCATCAAATACATACTTCCAAGATTTTGGCCGCTTTCACGCCCTAAATGAGAGAAAAACAATGGCGGAATCACCAGAAAGACACAAATAACAACAATAAGACGGATGCGCTGTAATGAATGGCCAGGCAACAAAGGAACTAAGACAAGGGAAAATGGAGCAAAGAGGAGGGAAAGAACAATCCATTGGGACACTTTTCTTTTATTCTCTTCTTTCTTTCATCTCATATATTTTTGTTTGTTTTGTTTATTTCTCCTTTTGAGAGATTCACTTGTGTGTGTTGTCCAAAGAGGCGGGATGGAGAGGAGGGGGACTTATTGTTATGTGTGTGATTGTGCATGGAAGAGTGTGTGTTTGTCCTTCTTTCCCTAATTATATTCCCCAAATTTCCATAGTGAAAATAGGCTAAGCTGTAATTGGCTTGACAAAGGGAGTAATTGTTATTTTTTTTCTTTGATTATCATTGTTATCTTCATCATATTAGAATCTAATTCATATTTTGAGTCACACATCACATGCACGAATGAATGCATTTTATCCTCCCGCAAGGTAATTGAACACAAAAGAAAAAGAAATAAATTGGTCTTTACCTCCTTTTTCCTAAATGTTTCTCCTGCATTCACATTTTCTTTTTTTTCACCCTCGTTTGGCATTCAAGTATTTTCTTGTACTTGTGAACCTTTGGTATTATGGCTTCTAGATGCAGATCAAAGGTAAAATTACATCTCTTTTCACATGTAGGAGCTGTTATTCAGCACCCGCGTCCGGCAGCCTTTTCAGAAAGGTTGTGCGGAAGGGCGGGGATAACGCCAGAGTGCAGATGGAGGGAGTAAAAAGTCAGCTGGAGCTGAATGGGGTGGGGGCAGATGTAAAGCTGGTGGTGGTTGGGAGGTAGGATGAAGAGCGATGCCACCGGAGGGAACCTGAGGTCAATAAAGAATCAATAGGTGTGGGTTTGAAGAGAAGAGACTGTGGGGTAGGTCATGGCTGCTGCCGCTCGTTGGTTGGTTCTGGCGCAGACAGCGCAAGGAAACATATCCAGGGGTCACGTCTTTCCGTTCCGACCACAAGCGTTTGTCCACCTATTCATCCGAAATGCTAATCGGAAAAACACACTCTTAACATTCAACACCACAACCTCCTTGGAGGTTTCAAACAAACACTTTACTCCAGGGGAGTCCAAACATTTTCCTGCAAGGCGCACATACTGAAAAAAAGGAAAGGATTCAAGGCCTGCTTTTATTTTTTTCAGGCAACATGTCGATGTGCTAAAAATGGTCCATTCCAAGAAAAACACAGCCTCACAGCTTTGTGATATAGGTGAAAAATGTCTATATTGTTCTACATAAACAGACATTTTAAACAGTTATTTTAAATATTACTAGTACCAACTTCACACTTTGCTCTTTTTTCCCGTTTTTGCTGCTGCTGTTGTTTTTCATTTTTCAAATAATTGCACCTTAAATCAACTTTGCAATTTTTTTCAAACTATTATGATTGTATTCTAGTCATATTTTCCCCAGCCTAATTTACCAAAAATTACAACTTCATTTAGTTTTGTTTGTTTTCCATAATTATTTTTTATTTCATATTTTTAATCTATACGCTAATGAATTGTTTGGAGTTTGTTGTCATACAACTGTGACATTTTTCTCTTCAAACATTTTGATTGTTTTTTCCATTTTTGCAGTTTTTTTTCAATTCTTTCAGATTTCTTGTCAATTTCCTTCCTATACTTATTAAGTTCCATAATATTTCAATATTACTCTCGTGAGCATTTGTACATTTTTTTCAACTCCCTAATTTTCCAATATTAGTTGTTAAGTTTGTTTCTCATTTTAAGTCTCTAAATAAATATTCCATTTTTTGTATTTCAAATTTATGCTAATAAAATGTTATTTTTCCTCATAATATTATGTTATTGTTGTAAAATGCCAACTTTCTTTAATATTTTGACTTTCTACATTTTTGCCGTTTACTTAATAAATTCTATGAGTCGAATGTGCTGCGGATCAATATAAAAACATCCGGCCCAAGACACTTCAGCACCCTGCTTTACACCAATAAAGCGAATAAAACGGTACTTTTAATGTGTTTGGCATCAAGAAAAATAGTGCTAACTGACGGTTATGCCATCATGGAGCTAACAATATTCAGCACACCTTACTGATTCATGAAGGGGCGAAGAAAAAAAAAAAAAACAACAAAAACATGTCAAAGTCACTCTTCATTAAAATTGCAGCGGATGTGTTGTGACATCCTTGACATGTGGGAAATAACGAGGCGATGCGAGAATGATAGAAAACAGCCTTTGAAGTGTGGCGCTCCTACGTAGAAGCATTACTTTCTTCCTGCGAGGAATAAAGCCACCAATTAGGCAAATAAAGGTACCAGTTAAGTGGGATAATTAAGATTGGGTAGATATGTAAAAATGAATGTCCCAAAGGTGCCTGTAGTAATGTCTTGCACAGCGGTATAAAAGGTAGGCTTAAGTTATAGACCCAGGGAAAAATCTACAGTAACACGTGCAGTACGCAAGGTCACCCCTTATCCCTCCTCCCGTCTTGTTTATTTTGCGGCTGTCTGTCATTTTCCTGCCCTAAGTGTGAATGTATGCAAAGGGCCATACTTGATCATAAGTTGGACAAATAAAGTTGTTTTTTGCTCCCTCATATGAGCAGACAGAATACTAATAATGTGCCAACAGCATCTATGAAACTCATTCTGCAGTCAGAGAGAAGGATGCCGCAATTAACATGAAAAGGCTGAACTACAAGCTTGGTAATTAGCAGAACTGCTATAAAAGTTCAAACCAGACAATTGATGGGGGAAATCAACACATCCTGACTGACCTAGCGCAGATGCCCAACACAATCACCAATTCATGCAACACACCTGCGTGTGTGACCCTCAACCACTTAAGGTTGAAGGTCACCAGAGCGGAAGTGGGCGTCGAAGCTGGTGCACAGGAATGCCGGAGGCAGGGCCCGGGAAGGCATTGTACGTATCAATTAGAAATGTGAGCTCGGTCTTAGGTAATGATGTCCTTGCATGTGTTTCTCTACAAAGCAATTAATGCAGCTGTTTGTGCTGGAGGATGCCCCCATATGTATAATGTCAGAACCCAACTCCCACACAAACATCTAGGAAGAGCCTATGTAGGAACACACTTCTTGTTCCATCATGATTATCTGTCTTTAAGCACTATTTCTGCAACAATACAATGGGTCGGGACCTGATATGGCTAAGAAGCCAAGCAGTTTCTCCATCCCAGAGTGCCAGAAATACTAGTCTGTACGGAACTAACACCAGTAGTCATTAGACCAGGTCGAGGAGGAAAACTGGGTCTTCTAAATTTGGTTCCTGAGCTGAAAAAGTTTAGCAACCTCGGCACCATTTCGCTGGAGGAGCACTGATAATGAGGAGAAGGTTGAGAGATGGAGTGCACCCAACACCAAAATACACAAAAGACAGGTTTATATAAGCGCAAAGATGTTGTGAATTGCATCTGTAAATGCACACACACTCATGGACACCATGCTACACACTCCACTGCTCTCCATCGTGTCTTTTATTAGAATGCACTGCAAGCGACTGGTGATTAGTCCAAGTATACCTGCCAACAGAATCAACAGGAGAACACGGAGAGGCCCTTTTTCAAAAAATTATAGTCGTGGCAAGTGTAGTGGACCTCGGTTAGCGTCCACTAAGCGCTCCACTTAGCTTGATTTTCAGTTGAGGTAAAAAATGTTTACGTACATTTTCTGGTTAGCGTACGCGTCTTGTAATGCTATTTATACACACTGCGTACACTGTGTACTCTATGTACTCTATGTAGTCTTATCACTGGGGCTGTCAAACGATTCAAATTTTTAATCAGATTAATCACAGTTCGCCAATCAATTAATCATGATTAATCCCCATATTGTAGTAATAAAATATAATAATATCCTTTATTGTCATTGTACACTTGTTACAACAAGACCCCCCCCCCCAATGTTTCATATTTTATCAGTGGATGAATTTATATTTTTTAGTGGTGAAAGAAATGGGGAAAATGCACCAATAAGCTCTAAAATATCTGTAACTAAGAGAGTAATATTTGCAAATATATACATTTCATGTATTTGTTATACGTATACCTGAAGGGGTGGCTGTAATTTGTACAAAGTAATAGTATAAGACATCCTTCGGTGTCACTGACAAGATGTAGAGTCCTGCAGATTTTCCTTGGCTAAATAAATGCTCTGAATTAAAAGCATTTGTAAAAGCCAACTGATTCATTTTCTACAAGACACCCTCTGATTCAGATTTTAATGATGTGGGAGGGACGTGGTCTATTTAATCATATTACAGACTGCAGTATGTGCTCCCAGTAAGTGCGCACAATTGGCCATTAAGTGTCCTCTGGTTATGAAGTGGTCTCTGGGCAGCACAGACTTTGGCAGAGAGGCCGGGCAGTACACAGCTCGGCACAGCTTGCTTCAGTTGACCGGCAGCCCAGGCAGATGGCCAGCAACCAAACAGCCCTATTAGCATTTGGTCTGGATGAAAAGAAATGTCGGGTGCAGCACTGTCTCTGGAATGGTCCAGAAGAAACAGTGGGAGAGGTGTGAACGGAGCTGCTGTCATGAGACTCTACCTAGAATATGCTCTGCAACAATTGCTGACTTGTCATACCAAGAAAAGCTGGCTAGAGTCATTGCCGTGTTTGGTTGTGTTTTTCCACTTAGTAAATGTTCATGTTTAAAGCTATTTTTCTTTAGCTTTACTTTTCGGTTCTTGGGGGTTCTTGCTACATTGTATTCCCAAAGCGGGGTACGGCAATCATGACAGGGGGCACGTGAATAAAATTGAAAAACAGTTGGCGCCAAACAGTCACCATTACAAGTGCGCCGGAACGCCTCACAGTGTAAAGCAGAAAAAAGGAAAGAGACTCAGCCTAAAGTTGGGTATTGTTTTGGGTGAGTCTGCATGTTTATGTGCTGTATTAAGAGTGTTTCAGCTTCAACTTTTAATTTGGTGTTCCGATTCCAATCCTGGAGGTCGGGCACGATGGCGAGCGTCTGGTGGCCGGGTCTGCCCCCATGGGGCCCGGTCGGGCACAGCCCGAAAAGATAACGTGGGTCCCCCCTCCCATGAGCTCACCACTCGCAGGAGAGGCCAAAGGGGTTGGGTGCTAAGTGAGCTGGGTGGCGGCAGGAGGCAGAGGTCTTGGTGGTCCGATCCTCGACTACAGAAGCTAGTTGTCGGTACGTGGAATGTCACCTCTCCGGCCGGAAAGGATCCTGAGCTGGTGTGTGAGGTGGAGAAACTCCGGCTAGATATAGTCGGACTCACCTCAACGCACAGCAAGGGCTCTGAAACCAGTCCTCTCGAGAGGGGCCGGACTTCATTCCACTCTGGTGTTGAGGTGGCTCGGGCATCTGGTTAGGATGCCTCCCTGGGGATGTGCTCAGGGCACGTCCAACCGGTAAGAGGCCGGTAACGCTGGAGAGACTTTGTCTCTCAGCTGGCCTGGGTACGCCTCAGCATCCGCCGGGAAGAGCTGGACGAAGTGGCCGGGGAGAGGGATGTCTGGGCTTCCCTTCTTAGGCTAGAAGAAAATGGATGGATGGATGGATGGAATCCCAGAACTGTGAAAACCAGCCAATGTACGGTATGTGCGTGTTCGGGTCGGAATGAGGTTTTATCGTTGGTTGTGTGTATTTTTGTACTTTGCAAACTGCATTGTCATGTTAATTTAACTTTCCCTTTCCATGTGATATCAATTTAATATGCAGACTCAAATCACAGCGAGTGCAAGTGGGCAAATGTAAAGCTCAAGTTTAACCCATTCAAATGCAAGGAATCCCAACATCCGGGCGAAATAAATAATATGTAGCAAGAATACTTATTATACATATTTATCTGTGTTCTTGGTCATTTGACCATGCAAAATACACCTTTACACTAAACAATATACACTTTTTTAACCAGAAAGACGTATTTACTATTAGAATAATTAATTAATCGATTAACCAATTGATCATGGTCAATATGTCAAGTTAATGAAGATTAAAAAAAGGTTTAAGCATTTTATGCACAAAAATGGCTAAAGTACATAAATTTGGTTCATTTAAGGCATTCAGAAGACGCTGCGATGATATGTAATATTTTACACTGGTCACTAGGTGTCAGTAATACTACACATAAGAACCAGACTTGATTGCCAGAACATCAGCATTTATTGAAGGTTTGAATGATCGCACATGAGGCACAATACTAACACGGGATAGTGTTGCTAAAACTCAACTCTGAACCCCACGTTCGTTCCAACACCGGAAGATATTTACAGCAACACACAAGACGATGACTCTGTTTTATGTCTTAAATGTCTTTAGAACTACCTAAGCATCAAATAGTGCATGTCATAGCTATGTCACATAGATATCAAGTCAAATTACATTGTTAATATAATAATCAGTATAACAATTCATAGTCATAGTCGATGCTTGTTTTTAACAATGTATTCTCAAAAAAGCCAAATTCATCAATGAGTTTAAATATATCTTTGGGGTGTTATTTCATGTCTACAAGGTTCTGATTATGTATGTCTAATTAGGCAGGTCATAAACAGGTTTTCTATGTTGTAACTACAAAAAATGTCTTTTATAAAATTATATTATTTTGCGGAAATTCACTAATCACAGTCAAGTCTTGAGCCATTTTTTGAGGGATTGACCGAATGTTAACATCTGTTGTAATTAACTTCCTCATCATCGCTAAGCAGCATACCACATATCGTAACTACTCTCTAGTGACACTGCATTAAAAACATTCAAACTTCCTGTTCAGTGCAAAATAAGTTTGAGAATAAAAGAATGTCCTTTTGGTCTAGATTGATAGCCACCGGAAGAAAAAATTGTTAATGTAAGAAAACGTTATTATCATTGTAGTCAAGACATACAATGAAATTAGCACAGCAGCTTATGTCTCCGACAAGTCACAAGTAAATTTGCAATATGGTTTTCATTATGGTTATATCGACAACCGCTTATGTCAGGAAGACCGAAGTGGGTTCCACAGTAGTATATACTTCTGGTCATTTAAGGAGGATTTTTTTCCAGCCTGCATCATGAATGTGTTCATTTATTTACATGTAAATTCTACCTTCCTTTCCCAGTCGTTTTTAACAAAAACAAAGTCACAGGGGAAAGTAAAGTCCAAGTCAATTCAGTACAACGTAATGGAAAATTTGGAAAATTCTCCACGAGAGGTAAATACGTCAAGATCACCGATTCGCTCATTTCTTTGTCAGTCAAAAAGGTATGCTGCCTCAGACAGATCATCCAATCATCATGCAGAAGCCTTCCTTCACTGTTGCAGTCAGTGATATGACTTTCTACTTTTTATGCGGGAAATATTGTCTCTTGACTGTAGATTATACTATGGAATTGGAAAAAAAAACAATTTATAACATAATGTATTTGTTAGAATATGCTAAAATGATTATGGGAGAAATAGGTATATGATCTTGTGGTTTGGTGCGGTGCTACTCAACCCAGGAAAAGGAGTAGAGCAATGAGTGAACTTGGAAAGAACTCCAAAGAGAGAAAGTCAATGACCTGTCATGTTTTAGCCAACCCTTCCCGCTACCTAAATGTGCATACACACTCTCTCTCGCTCTCGCTCTTTCTCACACACACACAGGGGCATTGTGCACGTTAATCTGAACTGATTGCATGTCCACTTACATGAATTATGGACTGTGGAGGATGCATTATTTACTCAGTAGAATTAAAAAGGCATGCCAGGCTACTGAATGCCATCACAACATCATGACACACACACACACACACACTCAGAAAGAAAAAATAACAGGGCTGTAGATTAGATAGAAAAGGATAAAAATAAGCACAAGTTCTAGCCACTATCCTTTACTTGGCTTTCTTCCAACCGTACACTGTACAGTATATCTAAAGCGTATTCAAGTATGACTATTCGAATCTAACTTGCTGTGGTACTGAAAAACATAGTGGAGCCCTGGTCAACGCCCTTAATTAGATGCAGAAGGTTGGACGGACATAAACCGAACCCATTTTTCCATAAAAATCATGTAAATCTAATAAGATCCCAGAAAGCCAAAAATGCTGACACAGAACGCGTTTTTATAGTTTTTATAACCTGGCAACCAGCATACCCCCGCAACAAGTGAGGACAAGCGGTATGGAAAATGGATTAATCGTTTTTATATATTACATGCAGAAAACAATTCAAAATGCTTATACATGATGAATGAAAGGCATAAATGAACAATTAAAGTTACATTACTTTCAATGAAAACATGATTTTGATCTGACAAATCTCAAATAAGTTTGATCAGTCCTCCCGGATGGCCGAGCTCCTCACCCCATCTCTTAGGGTGAGTCCAGCCACCCTACGAAGAAAACTCATTTCCGCCGCTTCCATGTCCGCAATCTCGTTCTTTTGGTCATGACCCATAACTCATGACCATAGGTGAGGGTGGGAACGTAGATCGATCGGTAAACAGAGAACTTTACCTTCCGGCTCAGCTCTCTCTTCACCACGACGGTCCGGTACAGAGACCGCATTACTGCTGACGCTGCATCGATCCGTCTGTCGACCTCATGCTCCAACCGTACCTCACTCGTGAACAAGACCCCGAGATACATGAACTCCTCCACCTGAGGCAAGACCTCACTCCCAACCCGGTGGGTAGAGTCCACCCGCTGCCGACTGAGAACCATGGCCTCGAATTTGGAGGTGCTGAGTGTCATTCCAGAAGCTTCACACTCAGCTGCAAACTGTTCCAGTAAACGCTCAGTGTCACAGTCCGATGAGGCCATAAGGACCACGTAAGGCCATGTTTGGCTCCTGCCAATTAGGCGCAACAAGCGTTACCACTTCCTCACTGGCGCATCATTATATGCCAATATTGATGTGAACATGTATACTGTATGTACTAATCTTTTTTGTCTCTAAATGTTGTGGGTGTGGCACCGTTGCGGTTAAAACACCTGATATCACAAATATTTGTAAAACTATAAAAATGTGATTTGTGTTTACATTTTTGAGAGTCAACCGCTGATGACATCCTAGCTGGGTGACATAACACAAACTGGCGTAAATTTTCGAAAAAACGGGTTAACAGTCGGTGAAGGCCAACCGAGGCTCCACTGTTCTGTGACTAAATTAAATTAAATCTGTTTCATAAGAATACAAACACGACATTTGAGTATTTAGGTCAGATGTGTTTGGTTCTGTTTCCTGATTGGTTTGCAGATATTTCTCTTGTTTGCCTTGCATAGCACCGACAATTAGTAAAGCCAAAGTCGGAAGAGCAATCAAAACTGTAAATTCATGTACTGATTCTATGAGCATAAAGCATAAAGCATAAAGGACTTTTATTTCTACCCTTCAAGTCAGCAGCAAAGTGCACATCAGCATGCTTCATTTCACAGTGTTGTGGTTGCTCGTGCCGCACGAGGGCTGAATGGGTAGCCTGTTGGTGTCACAGTCAGGAGGTTCAGGGTTCGATCTCTGTTGGGCATCTCTGTGTGGAGTTTGCATGTTCTTCCCGTGCGGGCGTGGGTTTTCTCCGGGTACTCCGGTTTCCTCCAACATTCCAAAAACATCCGTGTTAGGTTAATTGGCCACTCTAAATTGTCCATTAGAGTGTCTATTGTTGGGGAGCAGTCCAGTGTGTACCCCGCCTCCCGCCCAAAGTCAGGCTCCAGCATACCCGCGACCCTAATGAGGATAAGCGCTATAGAAAATAGATGGATGGGTGGTTGCTTGTATCTCCAGATTCTTTGAAACTTTGTGACCAAGGGTGCTGCCATGAAAAAAAATCATGATGCCCCCATTATATATATTTTTTAAACTTTTTTTATATATAACTGTCTTAACTTTCCCCCGTTTGTGACACATAGCGCCACCTCTAGAGCCTGGAGAGAAGCCCTCTGAAACAGAGAATGGCAACCGGGAAGAGAATCACAATAAGCCACCATCTCAAAACGTAATACCTAAATATAAAGCGTGCTGGTTATTCATGTCACGTTATTGCAACACTAATACCCACAACTGCGAATTTTGGGCGACTAGCTGGCCCTGTGGCGCGGGCCGCCGGCTCCTGAATATGCATGCCGCCGAGTAGGAGAAGAGAGTGTAAGGCAGGCACAGAGGATTTGATGTTCAATAAAAAAGAAAGCCTTTGACATGGAATACGAGCGAGGCCCAGCCTCAATATAAAAGAACCAGGAGGGGAATTAGATGGATGGAGAATTCCTTCAGAAGTACAGGCAGAAAAGCGACAGAAAAGAGTTATGAGTAACGGAAAGGGAGTGTTTCTGCGTTTGTTTCTAAGCGTGTGTGGGCTGAAGCCGGCAGTGACGAGAAAAGCAAGTGGGGATGTACACACGCATGCAGGCTTTGTTCAAAAGGAAACATTTCTCTATGCATCCTCTTCGACCGAGTATGGCCGACACTCGCTGCTCATGTAGACCGACTTCAGCATTGGGGTGGTTTTAAGGAACTATCTTTACCATTACGCCACTTAAAAGGTTGTTTAATTCAAAGAGAGCTACATTTGAGAGTAATTATTACTGTTGGAGATAGTGGGTGTGCCTTGGGGGAATGCTCGCTGTCTAGATTCTCAATTGCAGTCTGGGGACCCCCAAGAGTGCAGGTTGGGCATCCACAAATGTTTTATTCTGCAATAAATGAATGATTGCATTAGTGTACTGTTAAAAATGCATTGATCTAAATAGCGCACTGGACATATAGTCCATATAGACTACATATAGTCCATTCGGGGTTCCAAGCTCTGAGCGGCTATGCTTAGGAAATATGACGAGAGTTTGGTTTTATTATTATTATTATTCAAATGCGGCACATGTCTTTGGGTGCTTGCAAATGAATCCATGACGCAAAGGTTTTATTAAAGTAAGTAATAATATTGGTGTCGTAACGCTCAAAGTGTGCTTTAAAATGTCAGCGTTAGTGTAGTATAATTCCAACTGACACACAAGCCAACCAATCAAGTAACAGGGGTGTAAACAATCCTTCTGACCTTTTCACCTTCTGCCTTGGTTGGCGGTAACAAAAGAAAGAAGGCAGCCAACGTGGTGTGTTTAATGATAAACAGTGCCTGTGACAAGGAACAAAAGTGACGATTGCTCAAGGTCGTTTGGGGTCACATAACAGTTTGAGGCTCATGCTGCGTTGTGTCAGCACTTGACTTAAAAAGAGTGGGACAGAAACAGCTCTGACATTCATGGGCCAAAGTAGATGGCTGCTGTACAGTACAATGCAGAGTCACACACGGAGCAGGAGAGACATGTTCTAAGGCCTTCTGGGAATGTTGAGCGCGTGCCAGTACTTGGAGCAACTTCCATATTAAGCGTGTTTTCCATTGCAATTACGGGTTTGGCTCAGTCCCTTCTGACTCCATACTTGTTATTTCAAATGCTGCTTAATAAAACATGGACATCTATTTAAGAATTAAAATAGGTCTTTACCACTTCTGCAGCCAATGCTAACCCTCACACACCACCCTTGTAACCTGTCAGCTAGGGTTGCCAATATGGCCATAACATTGTATTTGACATACTGCATATATTATACAATAACACACATTTGCACTACATTTACAGTGGTGTGAAAAAGCGTTTCTTCCTGGTTTTTTTTTTTTTTTTTTTGCACATTTGTCACGCCTACCTACTTTGCTCTGCATGAAAAAGTGATAAATCTGATAACTGGCCGGGCCCCTTTTAGCAGCAACAACTGCAACCAAGCGTTTGGAGTAACTTGTGGCCCACCCATCTTTGCAGAATTGTTGTAAGTTAACCACATTGGAGGGGTTCCCAGCATGAAGCGCCTTTTTAAGGCCATGCCAGAGAATCTCAACAGGATTCAGGTCAGGACTTTGACCTCTCCACTCCAATGTCATCATTTTGTTTTACTTCAGCCATTCGGAGGTTGATGGTGTGTTTTGGATCATTGTCCTGCTGCAGAACCCAAGTTGGTTTGAGCTTGAGGTCACAAACAGATGACTGGACGTTCTCCTTCAGGATTTTTCAGGTAGACAGCAGCATTCATGCTTCCATTTATTACAGCAAGTCTTCCAGGTCTTCACGCAGCAAAACACCCTCAGACCATCACACTACCACCCCCATATTTTACTGCTGATTTGATGTTCTTTATCTGAAATGTGGCGTTACTTTTTCGCCAGATGTAATGGGAAACACACCACGGACCACAGAGTATTTTCCCATAGGTCTTGGGGATCATCAAGATGTTTTCTGGCAAAATTAAGATGGGCCTTAATGCTCTTTTTGTTCAGAAGTAGTTATGAGCTGTACTCGTTTCATGCTCGTACTCTCCAAAAAATGCATTGGAGCATCCGGCTCATCCTTATTATTTTATTTCCATAAATATGTGCTTTATATGTAAACTAGTGACAGAGATGGAGATGAATAAAGTATCTGTCTATCATGCTTCTCTTCTTTCTTCATTCCTCCCTTATCTACCACTTCAATCTACAAAGCAACCACTCAACTTTTAGCATCTTGTCCTCCACTCTCCCGACTTGAACTCGGCGCTCCTCTCACAATCCCTCCATCTCTCCTTTTGTCAAGATGTGAGGCTTAGGCAGTAAAACCAAGTTCATGCTCAATAGCGTCTGTGGGGTCATCCGCTGTTATCGCTCCGCTGCCCTCAACACACACGCAAGCGCAAAACTCACAAACGCAGACACACACAGTCTCCAGTGGCCGACACAGAGTACTTCAGCTATCACTCTGGATTAGCTTCAGACTTGTAATGCGCCTCTACGTATGCCAGGGTCCTACAAACACACACACACACGCACACACGCAAGCAGAAGTGCACATGCATTTACAAATGCACACACTTCACTCATGCTTTCTGCCCTATACACAATGTACTGTAGTGATGGCAACCTGGATTCCTTTCACTTAAGTTCTTATGAGTCACTCACAAGGTGCTTGATCCACTCGAGTGACTTGTCAAAGAAAGCATGTGCGGTAAAATCAGTAGATTTGCTTCATCCAGCGCCTCTGAATGCCGGTCCACACGGGAAGTGTTTTATCGTTTCAGCTGGTATGGCAATAATAATTATATAATGAAAAATGAACTGGATGATTTATTTAAAAAATAGACCAAAAAAAAAAGCCCCGGATGAAAATAAAATTGACTCTCAGTCTCTTTTAGCAAAAAATCACAACCAAGAACAATAAAACATAAACCTCTGTGAAGACAAAAACACTCCAATATAAAAATAAATGTAAACAATAAATGAAATGGTGTCTCTGTAAATACAGTTTCACTAAATAATATATATTTAAAAATGGTACATTTAAATAAAATAATCAATATTATATTATTCCTTAACAGGAATGCACATAATGAAGCTCTATGGGGGGGACCAAATAACACCAGGAGTGCCTTAAGGATGCTTCATGGAACCCTGGAATACAAACACGCATGGCCGTGTCAATCTATCGAGGCCGGAAATGATCGAGTTTGTTTCAATTAACTATAGGCCTGCATGGGTGTCACTTCCTGAACATTCCACACACACACAACTCACATGTTTTGATAATATGAACCACTACACAAAAACACCTGAATTTAAAATACGGTCAACTGGTCAGGGACCTCTGAGGTCTGAGGCCCATGAGCATGTGACTACCACCTCAAGTCCCTCATTTTGACATCATCAGTTCAAAGTAGAACTAGGACTTGCTACTAGGACATTTATTTTTGTCTGAGCTTCGCAGCCTTTTGCAAGTTGTCACCCCTGTCAGGATTGTTGCCAACACATTGGAGCTGCGAAATAAATGTACCGCTTTATGTTGTGAAAACATCATGATGGCGAGTGCTCACAGGACTGTACAGCAATAATAGAACTGTGCCCTGGGATTGTGGTCTAGAACTCTTATTGACCCTGTGATAAAGTTTGCATGAGTATGCTAAAGCATGCATATATGGTGTGCACAAGGCTGTTGCCTGTGGTGAATGTTCGTGCGGATCAAAAGGCCCTGCAAATATGTTGTGGCTGGCCATGACAGATCAGTGGGCAACAATACACATAACCGCCCTCCAAGGACCCCTGTGGATGACCCCGTATTTGGACTGAATGCAACCTCTTAATCCGGTGTGTCATCTCAAACAGCCAGGCCCTTCACCTCCTGATGGAGGGGCGCATTAAAGGGGCCGATCTTCTGGCTGCTCTCCCTCCATGAGAAAATACAGACGTGGAGTGGAGGGACGACCTTATGAGAGGGACCAGATGAGATCAGATGGTGATATGACAAGTCGGAGAAAGAAGAGAGGGCAAAAAGGGGGCAGAGAGAGAGAGCAAGATTAGGGGAGGGAAGGAAAGTGGAGCAGAGAAGAGGGAAAAGGGGCAAACAGTGATGCATTGCAGCGAGTGGAAACTGAAAGGGATTAAATGATCACGCTGGCCTTTGTGTGTTTGTGTGAGCTGGTGTGTATGTTTGTACATACAATACAGCAGATCTGCATCGGCATGCCAAAACACAACTATACATTCTGGTTTCACTTCAGAACTCTTTTCCACCAATAGATAGTGGAGCATTTACAGTCCAGGAGAATCGAATCTAACAATTTAGTAATAAAAATCTTTGATATATTGTTTTAGCGGCCGCACGGTGGTTGAGTGGTTAGCACATTGGCCACACAGTCAGGAGATCTGGAAGACCTGGGTTCAAATCTCCGTTGGGCATCTCTGTGCGGATGTTGCATGTTCTCCCCGTGCGTGCGTGGGTTTTCTCCGGGTACTCCGGTTTCCTCCCACATTCCAAAAACATGCATGTTAGGTTAATTGGCGACTCTAAATTGTCCATCGGTATGAATGTGAGTGTGAATGTTTGTTTGTCTATATGTGCCATGCGATTGACTGGCGACCAGTCCAGGGTGTACCCCGCCTCTCGCCCAAAGCCAGCTGGGATAGGCTCCAGCATACCCGTGACCCAAATGAGGATAAGCGGTACAGAAAATGAATGAATATTGTTTTAGCAAAGTCCACCAATTAGTACCGCCACCCTCAAGTCACAATTACAGATATAATCAATAATACCCCCCAAAAAACACATAAACAATGCAGGTGGGGATAAAAAACATTACTACTAAAGCAACAAAACCAGTTACCTCTTTTCATCCCTAAACAACTACAAACCACAAACAAAAAAAACGGTATAGGCAATAACAAATACATCCATCTATCCATCGTCTATGCCGTGTATCCTCACTAGAGTCCCAGGGGTATGCTGGAGCCTATCCCAGTTGACTTCCGCCGATACCGTATTTTTTGTACATGAAATGCGAATGCAAGCACAACGGAGATAGACTGTGCACTTTTTCTAAGGAAGTGTGCGCGTATGTGAGAGAGATAGAAATAGGAAGGCAGAGATAGGGTTGCAATGTACGTGCGTGCGGGTCCGTTTCCGCCCAGTGAGCGTGCTTTGTACACACATCTAAAAGAATGTCCTCTGTGCGCGTGTGGGTGCACAGACGAACGTGGCAATGAATGGATGGGAAGATGAAAAGCTGGCAAGAGAGCCACAGCTTCTCTCCACGTGACGAAAGTAAGATCCATATAGTTCTACACATTCGAATCTTGCACATGCATGCTATTAGCTTATTTATCGGATGTACTGCAATACATTGCCGCCTCGGCATCTGTCCGTTGTGGTGAAGGGAGGGGGCTGAGCCAAAAGGCAAAGCTGTCAATTTAGATCTACGTTCATCCCCCCAGCTATGGGTAGTGGCCAAAAGGACAAGATCGCGGGTATTCATTAGTTAGCTCTGTACGCTGGATGGGCTCTCACTTGAGAAGGGGAGAGAAGCACCGTCATCTGGGAGAAACACAGAGTAGGACAGAGGAGCCAGATGAGGTGGCTCGGGCACTTGGGCAGGATGGCTTCCGGATGCCTCCTTGGGGAGGTGTTCAGGGTATGTCCGACCCAGTGGCAGCTGCGGGTCATTCAAGGAGGGAAAGCTCATTTTCTCCCGGCCTGAATGATAAATGTGTTTATTTATTTATATGTCAATTTGACCCTTCCTCGTTAGTCGTTTTTGACAAAGACAATGTCGCTGGGGTTAGGTAAGGTCAGCAGATTAGTTTAGAACAACAACATAAAAAACTTGCAACGTGCTACGGTGGAGGTTTATACTTCTTTATACGTTGATTCGCTCATTTTACTGTCAATCAAAATGGAATTCCGCCTCAGACAGATCACCCAATCATCATGCAAAAGCAGAGCGTCCAGGTCAACCCACAGCCCCTTAGACCCCCAGAGATACCGAGCATCCAAAGGGTGGGACAAAGACCAGCATTTATCCAATGACCGTCAAGTTTTGCGCAGTGAACAACCCGCTTTCAGCTTCCCCATCAAAGTCAGTAGACGCTTAGTGTCCAACTGTGTAAAAGCGCCGTGGTGCTGTGGGGATGAATGAGAATGAAGTCGTGTCAGTTACCTGTGAGCTGATTCTCAAAACTCATTTTGAGACATTTTAGGAGAGGCTGGGCTTTACTTGCAGTCTTAGAGTAATCGCCACTGGTTTGACTGGTAGGAGGCTTTGAGGAAGGCCGAGGACACTTTGGAGAAACCATGTCTCTCAGTTGGCCTGGGAATGCCTCCAGATCGACTGGGAGGAGCTGGACAAGAAGATGGGGAGAGGGCTTACCTGCTTAGTTTGCTGCCTAGGCGACCCGACTTTGACTTTATCTTGGTGCGTTAGGAGTCTATACTTTTTATCCTATCCTAGTGCCTTTGTTTGTCTATTCTAATTGTACAAACAAATAAAGCTGAGGTTTCTCCATCCAGGTCATGGAGATCACCCGTCATTAATTAACCCAGGGCTCCAGACCGCGACAAAATGGTCACATTTTGTGAGCAACATTTTTCCTCTACTCACGCATGTGAGATCCAAAAAAAATCATTACCGTGAGAATGAAATACGGCTTGTAAAAATGTGGACTTTTCTGCCATCTTTTTTTCCACATTTTGCCTGACTCCACTGCATCTCTTACTTCACATTCATCCACTGAATTGAACTGAATGTAGGTTTAGAAAACTCTCTGGGTGGCGTTTGACAATCAATTAATTTCATTTGTAATTTATTGCTGTTTACTGGCCGATGACAGCAGTGTGACTAAAAAGTTCTTTGGGTCACAATGAATTTATGATGTATGAATGATTTTAATGCGCCAAACAGAAAAAAAGACTTTCCAGTCATTCCAACTGGAACCTTGACACTGTCGGTTGTGAAACCCCAAACATGGGCGACCTTGTAACCACGGGCATGCACAAGACTTGCATACCCACACAGCACAACACCGGTAACAACATGCACAAATAACTCACTTTGTTCCATTCCTGGACTGCATTATGTTCACTCGCTGACTGCAACTGAATACATGGAATGTCTTTACAAAACAAAAATCAAGAAGTTTAAACGCACTTTACCTCTTCCTGTAATGCACAAAATAACAAACCCACACACACACACACACATTGCTGTGACCCCAGAGACCTGGCCAGCTGTGCGTGTGCTGAAGCAGTAACCCCGGCGTTAATTATAAATCAATGGGCCAACTGTAAACACACACATCTCTGGCTCAAACGACTTCTTGCATGCGTGTCAACATCTATAGGGTATATACGCTGGTTCAAGTGCCGGGGCCGTTGCAATATTCATGGCGGATTATACCAGATGGTAGGCACATACTGTGTAACACACTGCATTTGATACGGGAGTAACACAGGGTGAGCTCTGTTTCAGTCAACACTATTTTAGTTAGCAAGCAAGTGTGAAAACTATGAGCTGTCACTTTAGTCACAGCTGCTAGACTGTCACCGAGTGTGAATGCTTGGAAAGTCAAATCATTGTCTTAGTGCTATTGTGTCAAAAAACACCTATGTTCACACTGCAGGGTAGGATTCCCAATCGGGGTTTTTTTTTTGTTAAAATCCGATTTTTGATGTGGTCGTTCACATTGCTAAATAAATTGTTTGTCTGCCCTGCGATTGGCTGGCCACCAGTCTAGGGTGTACCCCGCCTCCCGCCCGAAGTCAGCTGGGATAGGCTCCAGCATACCCACGACCCTGATAATGATAAGCGGCATAGAAAATGGATGGATATTTATGTTTCTGCCATGTGCCACGTGCCAGTAAAAAAGTAACCAATGGCCCCCAGATGGCTCTTTGGACACCTTTAGACTAAATGAAATATGACATGTAAATAAAATCAATAAAACACGTTCTACTAAAAACTGTACATTGACGTGTAATGTGTAGTGACTGCTTATTAAAGTATGAGTTATTGATTTATTTGCATTTTACATATTTTAAAAAGTGTTGCTTGTTTTCCTCAAAGTCAAAATATGTGCTGGCTTTTCCTCTCTACGTAAGGACAGGATAAATCTGACACTGACAGAATCGGTGCCTCACCAGCCACAAACCTTACAAGTCAAGGATGCAGATGCTAACACACACACACACACATATTCATACGATGTTGCAAAGTATGGATGACCACAATGGGAAAATAGGAGCAACAGAGGGAGAGAAAAATAATTTTTTTGGAGAAATAGAGAAATCTTTCTGCACATTTTTCTGAATTATGTAACACACTTTGTTGTACTGGTTGTGGTTTCTGTCGGTTTGTTGTGTATTCCCAAAACCGTGTAAATATGACCTAGGTCATTGTTTTAATAGGATAAAAACTGAAGTTTTCCTTTAGATATATTTTTTAGAATTAGATTTGTATTAATAATAGTATTTTTCATTATATAAATCTATATATACATATATAGATATATTATATATATAAATCTTGCACACAAAAAATCACTGAGCAGTTTTACATGTAATTAAATTCCCCATAAAGCAGCATCTGATTGAGGTCAGGTCCAAGTCATTCAAAAAGACACAAAACATAAAAAGTGAAGACAATCGGGTCGGCCGGCACTGCCAACAAGGTGCCGAATTTAATTTTCGGGGAGTTGGCAACCCTAATTCATACGCAGCGTAGTTCATCGGAGTTCACCACAATCTAACATTTGGATCCGACACAGAAACTTGAACAGGATTAGAAGCTGAATGAGAGGAAAATTGAGAGTATAAAAATAAAATACCTGCGTTTCTTTCTTTTTCCGTTGACGCAAAAACGTGCGAGCAGGCTCAAAGTGAAATAGTAAGAAAGGGGATAAAGAGGGAGGGGAGACGAGAGACGGATCGAGAAGTAGGCTGCCAGCTCGGTGTATGAAGCTTCTTAAAGGCCTCATACTCTCATGTATAATAATGCAGCTGAGATATGACAATGGTGACACAAAACCTGTTTACAGAGAGCCGGAGGCAGCCAGGTTGAAGCTGTTTAGCATGCGACTCTGCTGGGATTTATCACACCGCACCCATGTTGGAGGCTGCTCAACTTATTACAGCGACACAGCTTTTTCTACTTTGCATTTCCATTTCACTTTTGCTCAGCTGACACTTATGCAGATACCGAGAGCGCAACATGCGAAGGCTCGTCTGGATCATCCCAAAAGATTATGAGCTTGCAGCCCAATGACGGAGGGAAAAACCTCAAACTTTGGCGCCAACAACAATAAATTGTGCTGTTTTGTGATTGAATGCAGCTCTCATCGTTCGGTCAGTTATGACTTATGTGACCTATTTTGGAGTATAATCTTAAAAATAAGAATCACATGACTGGGTGTGTATTCATCAAAGAGTATGACAATTCTTATGACGATTATGATGCTAAAAAACAGTTTTATGTGACGTACCTACGACATGCATTACATTGTATTGTTGCTCCTAAGACACTGCTGTGTGTGTAGTCATTAGATGCTATTTGTATTTGAGTCAAAGGTTATCAGACTAACCTGTGCTTTTGTAAATTGTTGACTTGTGAAATAAAACTCAAGAAAATCTACTGGAGTTGAGTTGATAAAGCATCCTTGACGATCTTCTCGGCCTTTTCTTTTTTGTGTGGGTTTCTAGTCCAGCATCATAACAGCTGAATGGGAGTCAAGCTGCCTTTAGGTGCTGAGCAAAATTGCTTTGCCAAGGGAAACTTCATGATCTATATGAGGCTCCTTTGACATTTTACTGTCTTTATCATGAATTGTGTTGAACCGCATTTCGATGCCGAACCTGACATGAAAGAATGGGGCGGGGCACCAAAAGAAAGAGTGCAGAAGAACCTCACAAACATATTTCAACAATATTGTAAACAATAACAACCATAATAACCACAATATCAACAACAACCAGAACAGTGACCGAACAAAATGGGAAAAAGACAGGAAAAGAGGAAAAATAAAAAAAAAACATATATATATATACACACACACATACTAATAGTAATAAACACAATAAATAAAAAAGAACAAGAAAAACAGAACGTCATGAACAATGACAATCCAGATGACACCTGCAACGAATCTACACAAAGGTGGCAGTTCACATTACTCTGCAGTGACAGAATGACTGCATCAGAGTGAAACATAGAGAATGAGGAGATGTTGGTGGTGAACAAAGCCATGCATCCCAAACCACACTCCCTCCAACCGCCGGAACCCCCCCACACACAACTAAGAGTGTTATGACGTGTGAGATGTGTGTGTAGGCACTTATAATTGAGGCCCCGAGACTTCGCAACACCTTGGGCAGCACGAGACCGCTGGCTGAGCACGACCAAGTAGTTCCGCCCACCAGGAGTCACGGGTCACGCCACCCCAAAAGTGAGTGTGAGGTGTCTGTGAGTCTATATATTGTGAGTAAGCGTAATTAAAATTGGGGAGTTTGGGCCCCCCAGGGCACCACAGAAGGAGGTCATGTTTATGACCCCCCCGCCACACTCCCATGGAGCGTGCGCACTCCCCAGGATTCTATACGCTTGTCTGCAGGGAGTGAGGGCCTGGGGGATAGGATGACTGGGAGGAAAAATTTCCTTCCCAGAAGAAGAGCCAATAGGCAATAGGCACCCTTGTTTCCCAGGCCCCAACACTGAGCAGGGGGCGGCACGAGGCGAGGCCATCCAGAGGCCCCGGACTCCCAGCGACCACAGCCACTCTCCCAGATGCCAATCTCAATCCCCTGCTGCTTAGAGACAGGAACCCAGGACCAGCCACCATTGAGCCCCCCAGATATACAACGCTGCTGTAGGAGATCCGGCAGCCCTCACCCATGCCCCCGACCACCACCACGGTCGTCCCCTCGCCGTATAAGAGAGGAACCCGGGTGACCTACCCCACTACCCGGAGAGGCAGCAACCCCCCAGGCACAGTCAAACACATCACCCCCCAAACACTGCCCCCAGTGCAACACTCCTCCACACCGCAACCCTCTCTTAACCACAAATCATACCAGCTCACCCACTCTCCTGCTTCGTTAAACCCCCTGCACCCAACGTGCACAGCAACACACATTGACATACACACACCAGCACTGGCACACACAGACCCGCACCCATCCAACCCCACGCACACTCCCCCAACCCAGGACTCCCAGGCATCAATCCGGCACTGCGACACGCACCCCTCCACCCCGCAGCAGCAAGTCTGTGCCAAACAAGATGTCCCGGGGGGTCAGATATGCACCACACCCCATCCGGCTAGAGACAACCCCTAGAACCCAGGGCCAAGGAGCGCTGCCCCACCCATGCCCAGCCAGCCCAGCCACCCGACCCAGGCCTCAACTCTTGGCTCCCTGCCCCACCACCACCAGGCTGCCCCAGCACCAGACCTACCCCAGCCTCAACAGAGACAAACACTGGTCCCCCGACACCCCTTCCAGCCACCCAACTCAGAGTGGAGTGAAAGAGCTAATCACCGGGGACCAGAGTGAATGAAATTGGACCAATTGACTGTTTAAAGAGGCAGATATTGTCTCACATGAGATATGAAATAAATAAAAAAGGGTTCCTAAATTGATTCATACTCAGATGGGCTTTTGTTTTCCAATTCACGAGAATACTTTTCATTTCTTTGCATAAAGCAGTAGGGACCATACTCGAGGTGTTAGTATCTATGTTGATGCCATCCAGATCCCCAAATCAACACGATGCGGGGTGTGCTTTTCGGCCTTTTCAAATGCATGCTGGCTCGGTCCAAAAGAACTTGACAATCATTAGTCAAAAATACATAGTGAAAAAATAGCCAATATTTACATACATTTTACATAAGTTTTGCCTCAATGAAGCATTGTCAAGCATTAAAATGAACTAAAAGACAATAACAAGGCATTCAAAAGACTCATTCAATGATGTTGTGATGATATGTAGTATTCTAAACTGGTCACTAGGTGTCAGTAATGTTATTGTAATGTTTAGTGAGGCATACAAGCCTCGATCGTCGCAGCAACGGGTTTTTGAATTACCTTACAACAGGCACAGGATTCCGGGCTATCGTTGCAGCTGTAACCAACACCAAGCTAAAAGTAAACTCTGAACCCCTGACATCACTTCCTGTCCTCTAGAAATTATTTATGTCCTAACTGTCTTATTTTCTGGTTTTATGTCTACTCTATTGGATAATAGGAGCGTAAAGTTGATTATAGGGGTGTTATTTCATGTCTAGAGGGCTCTAATGTTAAAAACTGTATTTAGAAGGTAGTAAGCAGGTTTTCTGTACTCTAACTACAAAAATATTTAGTCAAATAATTGAGTAATCCTACTTTGCGAAAATTGGCAGAAATCATTCACGGTCAGGTCTAGAAACAATTAACAGTGATAAACGAGGGATTACTGTAAATGATGCTAATTGGCAGAGGTGGGAGTGTTTTGCAGGGCTCAAGTAAATCACGTTTTTAATCTCAAGTCACACAAAAAGAGCACGTTGATGATTTAGTCAGTACACAAAAATGTAATCTGTTGTTTGTTCTTCAATCAAGTGAGTTGAATATTTTGAAAGGGAACACATTTTACTCAACACACTCACTGAAAAAATCTAAAGAAATTTCAAGTCATCAAACTTGAGTCATTAATGTCAAAGTCCAAGTTGAGTTGCAAATCTTTTTAGATATTGTCAAGTCGAGTCCAAAGTCATCAAAATTGTGACCCGGATCTGACTCGAGTCCACATCTCTGGTAACCGGAATGTAAAGCAAAGCAGCTAAAGTTTGCTTTTGGTGCTGAAACGAGTAACTCACACTTTTTTTCTGTCTGTGTCCGCACTAGCAACACAACACGTCCGACTTTATCCACCACTCACCTTGAGGGGCATTCACAAACACCGGAATTCTAAACATCAGCAGAGAGCACAAGCAGGTCGCTACATTGAATACGCAACTGTTGCAAGATCACACCAGTGGTACGCAATGTACTTCCACAAAGAAACTTTGGACACAATTGTGAGGAGGCAGCAAGCGGCCTTGTGACGTCTGACAATGCAAACACCAACAAAGTGCATTCTGCAAACTGTACACGACGTGTGTACATCCTTCCACTGATTATAGGTTTAAATTGTATATATTTTGGGGGATATTTCTATCCTTATTTATATTTCTATGACTAGTTGGTTGTCTGATGCACATAAATGGATGCAAAGCTAGAGGGAGAAAAGACGACCAAAGTAAACACATAATAGCCCATCCCCTCATGCAGAAGATCCAATACGCCCGCAGACAATTATAAATATTCTGTTTGGGTTGACAGGGTTTTCTTTTTAACACGATTTTCCAATTAGTTTTTGGAGAAAGACCAAAACTGTCGACAATTTGTCAAAGATTTTATTTCCATTCAGTCCTTGCTGAACTTGTACTTCATGTAGACTTCCAGTGGAAAGTCTGTGCCCCATTCTGGCTCAACTGCTGCCAAGAGTGGTCTTTTTTTCTTGACTTCTTTCTCTCTAAGACAATGGTAACATTTCTAAACACCTTTAGGCTGTAGTCTCTTTCCGAGCCACTTATCATGCAAACCACACTACAGATACAGATTTTTCGGAGCAATAAGACAAAGACAGGAAACATGCACTTTAATTAACCAGTCTGTTTATCATGTTGAAAGAATTACTCATTTTGGCAGGGAAAACATTTATCCACAGTCACTGTCTTTCTCTCATGAGTGCTTTGAACCAAATCTGTCATCTCAGACACAAGTTAAATATGGTCCATTTTAATATTTCACTATGCAGTGATAGTCCGTCTTTGTTACCTCTTCTGATCCTGAAAGAAGCGTATGTCAAGAAAAAGAGATGCAGCTGATCAAAGGTGCACAAACATTCAAGTACTACATGAAGGTATACCCCAAAGTATTGCTGATTGGATATTTATACTGCTAGACACAAGTTTCTCCCATAAAACAACATGTCGCCATGACCAGGTCCCCAGGGTTTTAGCAGACTCAAGTCAGCCCTACACTCTTCAATAGCCAACACCGCCTAAGGTCCACTGGAAGCTCCAAGTCGACCTGGAGAGACATTAATTTCCTGGGGACATTGTAGCTACTTCACTCCGCTCAGACGTGGTGTTAACATCAGAGTCAAGAAACAAGTGGTCCTAATGGAATTTGCTGTCCCTTGGGAAGACCGGCTTGAAGAGGCCAATGAGCATAGAAGTGCGAAGTATGTAGAGCTGGTGTCAGAGTGCAGGAGTCAGGGCTGGAAAGCATGCAGTGAACCAATGGAAGTTGGTTCAGCGAAACCTCAAAATCCTTGGTCAGCCGTGTAAAAGAGCCATCAAGACCATCATCATAGTCGTTTGAATAGTTGCATGACTGCAGGATTTCCTGGACTGGTAGACTGTAAGAAACTTCCAGGATGTTTGTTGATGCTCTCTGTAGATTTGTTTGGGGACAGTAAGGTCAGTGGACTCTCCCTTCTGTCTACCAAAGCCTTTCTTTGAACCCGGGCATTGAGCCAATGAAGGTGACTGCTCTGGTTTAACTAGGGGTCTGAAGGTCCAGGAGGCAGTTGTAATAGTCCACTGCTTTTCCAGTGTGTGAAAAGATGCTGAAGGTCTGCTGCCAAGCGTTCTGGGTTAATGTTCTTGTAGTTTTCTAAAGCAGATGGGGATGGTAGCTCCACAGAGATGACCTTGTCGTCAGAGATGCCAGGATCAAACACCTACAGGTTGGCAAAAGAGGCAAAGTCCAAAATGAAGAAATCTGACTTAAAACCATAGCACGAGGCATGAAAAGCATGAGTTGAAGGGTCATATTTTTGGGAATAGCACACACCACCTGCTGTTATTGGGGGAGTGTGTACATGCAAACACAGACAGATCCACACATTATTTGACTACACCTGCAGGTAGGAGTTTGGCGTTGTTGTTTTGTCTGGTGAGAAAAAGATAGACGTGAATATCACACTCAAGTTCACACCCTCGCTTGTCTGTGCTGAAGCCCCGGCAGGGAGGGAGGTGGCGTTGCAGGTGGAAGCGGGGGAAGGTTTTTGGTGAGACAGACTGAAAGTCTCTATTGAAAGAAGATGTCATATGGGATGACTGAGGAATCCCATTACTTGCTGATTAAATATTGATCCTTAGCAGTCCAAGTATTAACAAGTAAGCTAATATGTACTGACCCGTGGGACCAGTGGCTTGAGGAGTATGTGTCTTTCAGGCCTGTTGGCGGAATGTAGCCAGGATGAAAGGAAAAGAAAAAAAAAGGGGGGTGAGAATGAAAGCATATATGCCATCCGATGTTAAATACAGTACATTTACCACAACTGGAGTTCATTTCAGTTCAGTTCTTGTGCACTGACTGGGATCGACATGACTATTTTACATAACTCAAAATATGCGATCATAAGGGAAATGTTCCAGAAAAATAAAATTCTGATTTCCTGCGAAAATTAACCCCAGGCCAGCAGTGGATGTCTTCTTCTTTTCCTTTCGGCTTATCCCTTCAGGGGTCGCCACAGCGAATCAATTGCCTCCATCTAACTCTGTCTTCTGTATCCTCTTCTCTTGCGCCAACTACCTTCATGTCCTCTTTCACTACATCCATAAACCTCCTCTTTGGTCTTCCTCTAGGCCTCCTGCCTGGCAATTCAAAACTCAGCATCCTTCTACCAATATATTCACTATCTCTCCTCTGGACATGTCCCAACCATCTCAGTCTGGCCTCTCTGACTTTATCTCCAAAACCTCTAACATGTGCTGTCCCTCTGATGTGCTCATTCCTGATCCTGTCCATCCTGGTCACACCCAAAGAGAACCTCAGCATCTTCATCACTGCTACCTCCAGCTCTGCCTCCTGTCTTTTCCTCAGCAGCACTGTCTCTAAACCAAACAGCATCGCTGGTCTCACCACAGTTTTGTACACCTTTCCTTTAATTTGAGCCGAAACTCTTTCATCACACATCACACCCGACACTTTTCTCTCTACCTCAAAAATCAGACAGACGGTCGGGCACTGGGAATGACAACAAGTCAACAAAAAAATGCTAACATCATTATGATATGTATTTACAAAATGTCATCAAAATGTTTAACCCTCTGCTTATAACAGCAGTAGAGATGGATTTCACCATTGAACCGATACAATACCAATGCCATACTCAATGGTACCCCTTTTCAGTATTTTTGTGTGTGTTTTTCCTGTAATAAATGTTAATTTACTAGTTTAATGTAATGTTTTTTACGATGTTTCTCTCTCTATACATGAACTTGAACAAATGTGTTAAAACAGCATCGAACCGTATTGTAACTACTGATGTGCGGATCAATACCGAAATATTGTCACTTTGAATCCAAGCTTTTCATGTCCTTAAGTCAATTTTCAAATCAAAATATCAATACTGTCCCCGTCCATGTTTTTGTCTGCTTCTTTTAGTTTCCCTCCTTATGCCTGAGTTCCTGTTTTGAGTCTATTTTGTAGTTCATTTTTTTGGTTCACACCTGCTTCTAATTTCATTAAGCCTATTTAGTTCAGGTTTGTGCACCTTCAGGTTGTTGGAGCATCGTCATGTGTTTGCCGTTGCTGAAGGACTGCTGTTATTTATTTTCTGCGAGTGTTCCTCTGTTTCTTGCTGAACGTTTATAGATTTCTGCCGCTTCGCCGCAGCAAGTATTATTAAATCACAGTTACCTACTTGGTGGTCTGGGTCTCATGCATCCTGGGGTCGTCGCCACAATGCTCAAGACGGACCGTAACAGATACTTTTGATTATCATTTTCATTCTTTTTTTTTGGTTACCAATCATTAGTCATTTAATTAAATATTTTATTATTTTACTTATTTTCTTGTTTATTGTTTAAAATACCATTTTCACATCTTTGATATCATTTTGTCCTCTGTTTTTTTCTGTTGTCGTGAAATAGCCGGGATATGTTGTAAATTACCCCAGTACCTCAAAAGAGTTTAAAATAAATACATAAAGAAAAAATAAATTAGATTAATTAAATATGATATGATATACACTACTATTTAAAATGTATCAGCCACATTACAGTATACATTGTACATTGTTATATATGGTATATATATATGTGTTATACATTGTTATACATTGTTATATATNAGAGGACATGAAGGTAGTTGGTGCAGGAGAAGAGGACGCAGAAGACAGAGTTAGATGGAGGCAATTGATTCGCTGTGGCGACCGCTAACGAGATAAGCCGAAAGGAAAAGAAGAAGAAGAAGAATTAAATATGATATGATAAACACTACTATTTAAAATTTACCAGCCACATTACAGTATACATTGTACATTGTTATATATGGTATATACTGTATTTATGTTATACATTGTTATATATGGTATATATGTTAGTTATACTTTGTTACATATGGTATACATATATATATGTGTGTTATGCATTGTTATATATGATATGTAAATGTTATACGTTGTTATATATGTTATATATATGTGTAATACATTGTGATATATGGTATGTATATGTGTTATACATTGTTATATATGGTATATATGTTATACATATGGTTTATATATGTGTTATAATTGCTATACATGATGTATATATATATATATATATATATATATATATATTATACATTGTTATATATGGTATATATATATGTTATACATTGTTGTCATGCAGGAAATGACAACAATAATGTTAGTTCAATACTTTGAATGGGAAGACATTTTACTGAACGCAACAGAGGTGTAGCGATACACTAATATCACAATACACAATATTTACCCCATCATATACATTACCTCAGACACATCAGAGAATACAGCCGGTTTTGTGACTGGATACGAATCTATACACTTACATCATTTTCTGAAAAACTGTAACGGGAAGGTGTAATTTTGATCGTATCTTGTGAGTGTTCCATCGACTCGAATTGAATGAAGTGAATTGAAAAGCATTACACAATAAGAGAGAGAAAAGAGTTACACAATATATGGACAGATGCATATTGTGGCTTACAAGCCTTTGAAAAGAGTAGAAATTAAATAAGAATAGAGTGGAAAGTGGCCAGTTTCAGACAAGTTTTAGTTTCCAGTTTTTGCCTGACAATAAACATATAAGGTAGCCAGTCTAGCCATACGGTCATCTATGTAAACTATTTTTACACACCCTTATTTTGTTACAGGTAAACAGAATGTGGACAATGGTGCTGTTATTTCCAAGATAGGAGGGGTGGTGGGTGTATTGAGATTTACACTGAACTTCCACGACATCAGCTGGCATCCTCAAATCTTTGGCAATTTAGCACCATGGCTTTTCCAAAAAAGCCAAAACAATCAAGTGATTTCCAATGACAAGCATGCTTTGTTTTGGGCTGGTAGCTGCATGACTGCATGAACCACAAGAGGAAGACATCCGCGTCTCGGTAATGTGCGAATGTTAGCAGCGGCGGTAAAACTGAAAAACTGGAGGGATTAAAACACGACAAAATTTCCCTTTAAAAAAAAAAAAAATAAAAATAAAAATGAACTTGTTAATTTTGCTGGCCTCAAAACAGTGCCATGTGCATGCAGGTTTGTTTTTCTAGTTTTCCACCCCCAAACTGGTGGAGTTCACTCTGTGCATTCCTTTCAGGACCTTGGTGTGTAGAAAAAATACAGCATGACTACAGTCCCGTTGGGGCTCACTCTTTGTCTCTGTGGGTGGAGGCGGGGCCCCTGGCATACACACAGAGTGAGCAGAGTGGCGTGTGGTAGAAATTATATTAGTGCAGAGCAATATATTTGTTATATTTTTTCATTGTACTTTACTTAAAAGTAAAGTTAATTATCGCCCTGCCCAATATGCCCATGAGCAAGTGAAAAAGTTCACCTCAACTTCATCTCAATTACCTACTAATAATGACTTTCTAGTTAACTTCATTTTTAATCTCACCTGAATATTTTTTTGAGGTATGTAGATCATTTATAGCCTTTTACACTCTTGATCAGATGCGATCCTAGCCATTTGTTTTCAACTGTATTCCAGCCCGGTCCCAAGTGATGCCCGCAACCTCTTGTTTCGGCCACCAGGGTGCAATACTGCTGTGCTTTTTTTTCAATCTCCAAATAATTTCAAATCCAAATACAATAAAACACCAGGCCAGTTTAAGGTGTTGAAGGTAACACATCAAAAAACAGTAAGAACACTTTTGAGAGCAATACAAATACCAACGCCTCTATTTTCACATCTCCTCTGCGCAATTCCCCGATTCCTTCGCAATCAGCTTGTGCTAAACAAACCAAAAATACAATGACAGTCTATGTCCACTTCAGGGTGTGGCTGAACATTGTTTTCCAACCACAACATCTCAAGCACACGAATGTAAGTAGTTAATGAATTGCAATTAAAGAATTTGAGACCACTAGGTAAACCATGCAGCATCTCATGTGAAAGTTTGAACTATATGACAATGCAGGCAAATAACTGAAATAGTCAAGTGTGCTGATGGAAAGTGGAGTGAAGTGCTTGGGTCAAAGTGTGAAAAAAGGTGGACGGCATTTCTGGGGAAATGGTGAATGGAGAGGTTAGGTGCTCAAGGCCTCGGTTGAAATGTCAAGCGCTTTGCTGCAGAGTGGAGATCAATTCCTTCATTACTCTCGGCTCCTAGACCATTACCATCATTGCATGGCCTTTCTGGAGGGAACCGGTGGTCCTCCTGTACATTTAGGAAACTGACATTAATCCTAGAAATAAAGAGTGCTGCCATTGAATGGAAGGATGACTCTCGGTGAAATCCACAAGAGCAATGAAGATAGGATGGACAACAAGTAACCCCAATGCATTGCAGTCCAGTGATTGCTGACCAGAAGAAGCACACAAACTCAGCAGCAAGGAATTAAAATGAGGAGCAGGAAAAAAAAGCTGAGGCACTAGTTTTTCCAATTTGTAGTTAATATTTAGTTATCATTGCATCATGTTTTGTTAATGTTGTATTGTTTCATATTTACAATAACACACACCATTTTTTTGTCTAATTGGAATGGGGTTTTTGGATTTTTTGCTTTACAAAAATATTTGGTGTCAATTCATTGTGTGTTGAGCATGCAAATAACGCCATATCAACAACTAGAAAAATACTCTCGTTTATACAATATGAATACAATAGTACAATGTCACATAATGCAACTATTTCCAACAATATATTGTATTTTCAATATTGTGAAATTATTTACTCAGACATAATTTCTTCCTATGATGAAAATTCCAAAGGTGCCCAGTTTTTTCATATTCTGGATCATAATACCTGGAATTATTCCATTATCTGGATCGGTCTTTAACATTTTTTTCTAGAACCTGTTGGAAACATGTTCTTGGTTTTCTTTTCGAAGTGGTCTTACCATTTTTGGTGGAGTTATATGCACGAATGCTGAAAGTGGTTCTATCTCGCAATGATACCAAATTTTGCATCCATACGGTGATCGGGATAAATCCCAAAATTGAATCGGTTCTTCTGTATGCCATTTCCGACAACTCCTGACAATTTCATCCAAATCAATTCAAGACATTTCAAGTTATTGTTTATTACCTCCGCTAAGAGCTAAGAGACATTTAATATTATGTGCAATTCTGTGCCATGATAAAGACGCATTCTGGTGAAGTCATTGTTTGCAGAATTACACGAAAACCGAGGCGTTCAAAAACGGAGATTTGACCGCATATAAAGTCACATATGAACTGCATTGCGTTCAGCAGCCATTTTTAATTACTCCCGGTAATTGCTATCACTCATATCGTCTCCACATCCACTGTAAATAATTCATTTTTCATTAAAAACTCATTACCACTAAAATCCTGGCGTTTACATGATCAAAGAAAGGAAGACAAAGGAGAGGTGGGCGCAGTGTGGCTGTGCGAGTGAGGAGTTGAAATATGAGGCAAAGCCATAAATAGATTGTGTGCTCTAATGTGATTGTCATCCAGCCGTTGCTCTTTGTCTGCGGAGAATATAGAGTGATGAGTCCAATGAGAGTGAGATCAATGAAAGACAGACAGAAACGGGAAGGATGGCGCTGAAGGATGGCTGAGGAGAGAGGGAGTGATGACCGGCTTGTCTGCCAGTGCAGATGACAGGGAAAGAGCACGGTGGAAGTGGCTGCTTATGCTTATGACACTTCGTTTCATATGCAGATCGCTTGGTGTTATTCAGTGTTCACAAGCTGCGTGTTTATTGATGTGAATATAGAGCACTGTATTAACCCACTTTTATGTCACATACGCAGCATTCCCATGTCATGTTGAAGGCTCCAAAGCAGGCGTGATGTGTTTATGAAAGCTGATCTAACAGATCGGATTAAAGCTACTGGCCAATGTCCATGTCTCCCACTTTCATTTAGGTTCAAAACATTATACTGTCTGTTTCTGCCGCACGCTCACAACCTCATGTACTGTATCGCAATTCATGTGCTCGGTGGTTGAATCTTTAGAACAACATAAGCAAAAGAAGATGGGAGTTGGATCTGCATCAGATGCATTTCAAGTGTCCTCGGACTGAAATACTACTAACAACTGTATACTACTAACTAACTACAAGTGTCAAACACAAACTCCCCTAGCACAATCAAAGAACAATATGAGGAAAACAAGAGTTGGATCTGCATCGCATGCAGAAAAGCCTCAAATGCATTTTTTCATCCATCCATCCGTTTTCCTCCGCTTATCAGGGTCGCGGGGGCAGCAGCTTCAGTAGGGAAGTCCAGACTTCCCGGTCCCCGGGGACCTCTTCCAGCTCCATCGGGAGGACACCAAGGCGTTCCCAGGCCAGCTGTGAGACATAGTCCCTCCAGCGTGTCCTAGGTCTTCCCGGGGGCCTTCTCCCGACTGGGCGTGCCCGAAACACCTCACCAGGGAGGCTTGCTTTCAGACACACAGGCTGAAGTTTTGCTTTGTACTAGGCCACGGAAAAATCTAATCTGTGTACTTTTATTCTGGACTTTTTCCTCGATCATCCTCGTTGATGATACAGTCCAGCCCTGTAACCAAACAAATCGCTTTTATTTTTGAACACAATTTGAAAACCTTGTAAATTGTGTGGTCATTGTCTACATCTCTAATTGCAGTGTGGTCTAAAGTACAAGGAAGAAAGGCTAAAGTGAAAAATGGCATTACCAGTACTCATGTCTTTTGCTACAAAAGATGACAATAAGACAAGGTAATAAAGACAAGAACCTCCTAAAAATACTCAGAACTACGTATGAAAGTATGAGAAAATATAAAACAAACTTGCCTCCAATGATACCACAGTTACTGCTATTGATAGCGCAACTGTAAGATGTGCTCTTCTCTCATCCTCATCCATGCAATATGTTATCCCCTGTGATTCACATTTTATACTTATTATTAGTAATGGTGAAGCCAATGGTAGCAACGTTGGGAACAGCCCATCATCATCACTGGTATATTCATAGGACTATTACTGTTATTGATATAACTGGACTTTGGACCCCTGATGTACATAAACTTGAGGCAATAGGTACTTATTATTTTCTCACTCCTCCTCTAATCACTCAACCCGCCGTCTCTTTTTATCCACCCTCTGTCCTTTTACTCTAGCGCTGCAGACAATTATCCGTACGAAGTTCTCTCTCTTTTGCCTGGCTCTCTACTCTCTCTAGCCCAGTGGTTTTCTAACTGGGCAGTGCGCCCCCTAGGTCCTGCCCAGGGTTGTGACAGGGGGGGCATGGGGCTACTATTAACACATTTAATTATTACTGTATTTTTTGAAGTACTAGACTACTTTTTTCTCTCCCTTAGAACGCTGCAGCTTTAATAACGAAGCCCCTTGTTTATGGATTTTTCAAATAAATATGAATGTTTTATGTTGTCGCATTTTCTCTAGCGACCTGGCGTGTCATGATGACATTGCCACTTTGGGTGTGTTCAAATTCCCTACTGACTCAGCGCGAGTGTTCCAACAACATTCTTATTAAGTTTCCGTGTGTATCCGCACGCGCTCGGAGTTGTTGTTGTTCAATGCACCCTTAGCCGGCTCGGCCCCCGGCTCGGCCCCCCGGCCCGGAAGCACGGTTTCTCATTCACCCAAGCAGCCGCGGCGACGTTCACCAAATGATTTCTGAAGGCTGAGCTGTTTTACTGCTGTGTTAAAGGTACTGTTTGGAAACGAGGTATGTAAAAAACACTTACTTTGTAAATTTTCAGTTTCACAACTTTTATATCCGCGGCGTGTGGTTCCGAGGTGGCGGTGCGGATGGGGATTTGGGGTTGGGGAGAAAAGTCTCCACAAGTGGGGTGCTGCAAAAAAAGTTTGGGAGCCACTGCTCTAGCCCAACCAGTAGAAACACAGAGCCTGGATTCCTCCCTAGAGGGAGTTTTTCCTTGCCTCTATTACCAAGTGCTTGCTCATTAGGTATTCAGTAGTTTTGCTTTATGTATGAGGAGTGTGGTGCTAGACCTGTTCAATGTTTAAAGTGTCCCGGGATAACTGTTCTTGTGAATTGGAACCGTATAAATACTATGGACGTGACATGGCCGAACAAAGCTACTGTATGTCAGTCACAGGAAACAATTTGCTCAGTTGAGTTATCAAATCAAAAAATTATTTGGGTTGGAGTCCAACAGCTCTCAGTGTGTGGTCTGAAGTTATTTTTTTACATAAAGAATATGGGTTTTAGAAGTAGACCAGACGCAGGCGAGGCGCATCTCCGCCATGCCTCGCCCGTGCCTCACCAATGGACGTGTTCTAGGCACATTTTGCAATTTTGTGCCAGGCACATCCTGGCGTGAGTACGCCTCCGTCCATCCTAGAAGCAAAGAGGGAGGAGAGAAGGTGTGACTGGGTATAACACAGCTGGATCAAATATTCACCAATCAAATGAGCTCCTCTACTCACCTTTAAATGCGCCACTAGCGAAGCGCATTGCGAGTTTAATTGATTACGCATAAAGACAGCGGAAGACGGCCAAACTTCTCCCAGACGGAAAATGATGTTTTGGTCTGGGAGGTCCAAGCTCACAGTGGGTGAATATATGGTCACATGAGCAGACCTCCATGGGCTGATGATGCAAAAGCGGCCTGGCAGGAGTTTTCAAGTATTGTAAATCAGGTTTGCCTTGGCGTACTGAGAACCGCTGCCCAGCGTAAAAAACGGTTCAATGATGTCAGAAGAAGCGCAAAACAAAAACTGTCAGAGCACCAAAGCCACATGGTGTCCACCGAGGACGGCCCCTCAACCAGTGTGACACTGAGCGTGGCAAGGGGCCATTGCATCCTCCACCCTCTTAGCTGTCAATATTTAAGGTTTTGGTGGGGTTGAGGTTGGTATTACAGGCAAGGAAAGCATTTTTTCCCACTAATAAAGACACTCGGATTAAGTAAGCTTTATTTGAACACTGTGTAATATGAATAAACAAATGTATAATGGGGATGAATTCTGAAGCAATTGTGCGTAATAGACGGTTGATAATTTTTGCAATTCTCGGTTACACAAAGATGTCAATACGTTTGATTAACCCTTTATTTACAGTTAATCACATCCATATCAGATCCATTGGCAACCGATTGGGAGGAGGAGGTGGGGCGGCGATAGGGACAGAGGAGGTGGTGGCCAGAAGCGGAATATGCGAAAGAGGCAGACGGGACAGTCATTGTAGAGTAAAATGTATGTGCTGATTCAGACAATTACTTCAAACAGTGGTTGTTGTGATGATTGAATGCATTCAAATGTGCCTGACATTGTGTAAACCTGCCTATGGGGTTTTGGTGACGTGTGCGCCAGTCAGCCAAATTACCACTAGACCAGCTGCGTTTCGCCTTACGCCAAGAGTAGACCAGGTTGAGGCTGGTGAGCTCTCAGCACACCTTCGGCGAAGACCTTTGGCACAAAATTGTCACTACGCCAGGCTGAATCAGTCGCCACCTCCCAACCACACCCATTGGGGCGTGACTCAATCTACCAAATTGGCTGCGCACTGTATTACGCTGAACAAAATTACCACTGCGCAGCCTGCGCCACCCATGAAATTAGGCCCCATATATCCAGTATCTGAAATAGTTCAGACATTCATTTATCACTTGGCCTCATTGGAGCTGGAGCCTATTCCAGGTGACTTTGTGAGCTGCAAAGTTCACCCTAGAATGGTTGCCAGTCAATTGCAGGGCTTACAGTTCTTTACAGTGTTGAGCACTGAACACTGAGCTCAATATCTTTATTGAGCTTAATTATAAAGATGAATATCAGATCAGAGCGCAACTTTTCGTCTTTTATTTCCGGGTATTTACATCTGGAAAATAGAAATTACCCACCATTTACCCACCATGAACCCAGCATTTTTCATGTAAGCAAAGGTAGTGGAACATATGACCTCAAAAATACCATCCTGACTGGTGACAATTGGGGTGGAAACATTGTGGAAAGTTATATCAAGATTTTCTGGATTTTTTGATCCAATAAAAAATCTGTGCAGGAACCTGAAACCAAGCAACAGCCTTGAAACCTTCAAGTATAGGGAGTATCTGTAATGAGGAGTAGACCAAAATCTCTCTTGAGATGCACACAATTGTGGTAACCAACACACACAAAACAATTTGATGTTCCCTAAGACCTTTCGGAAAAACTTGGCTGTCTGATGACACAAAGGTTGAAGTTTTTGGAAGGCGTGTGTCCCATTAATTCCAGCGTGAAAGTAAAGTAAAAAGAACATCATATCAACAATAATGTCCGGCCATGTGTTGGCGACCTCAATCTGAAACCAACTTGGGTTCTGCAGCAGGACAATGATCCAAAACACAACAGCATGTCCACCTCTGAATGGCTGCAGAAAAACAAAAAGAAGACTTTGGAGTGACCTAGTCAACGTCCTGACCTGAATCCTAATGAGATGCTGTGCCATGACCTCATGCTGGAAAACCCACCAATGTGGCTGAATGACAACAATTCTGCAAAGATGAGCGGGCCAAAATTCCTCCACAGCACCGTAAGAGACTCACTGCAAGTTATCGCAAAACATTTGATTGCAGTTGTTGCTACTAAGGGTGGCCAAAAACAGTAACAGGTTTTTTACACAAATCATGTACTGTAGCTTTGGATTTTTTTCTCCCTTAATTAAAAAAACAGTTCAATTTAAAATCTGCATTTTGTGTTGTGTTGTCACTAAATAATATTTAAATAGGTTCGATGGTGGATGAGTGGGCAGCACGTTGGCCTCACAGTCAGGAGATCAGGGTTCGAATCTCTTGCATGTTTTCCCCGTGCGTGTGTGTGTTTTCTCCGGGTATTCTGGTTTCCTCACACATTCCAAAAACATGCATGTTAGGTTATTTGGCGACTCTAAATTGTCCATAGGTATGAATGTGAGTGTGAATGCTTGTTTGTCTGCCCTGCGACTGACTGGCGACCAGTCCAGGGTGTACCCCGCCTCCCGCCCAAAGTCAGCTGGGATAGGCTCCAGCATATCTGTGACCCTAATGGCATAGAAAATCGATGGATGGGTTTGATGATCCAAAACATTTAAGTGTGACAAACATGCAAAAAAAACGAACTCGAGAAGGGAGCAAATACATTTTCACACCACGGTACGTGACATCAACCTTCATTTCCATTGTTTGCCCCAAACCTGTTATTGTTGCCTATTAGTAGCATGATTAGCCCATTAGGCAGTATGTTTAACTCCCAGCTTGTCACTGAGTTGATAAAGGCTTTAGTCCTGTTAAGAAGCTGACACATTTCATTACGGATAACATTCTTCTATTGATTAAACAATTTCTCGGCGAGGACCTCCTCTATATTACCTAGCTCTTTCCACCACGCATTATGTTTTTATACATGTACAACAGAGTACAGAAATCCGTGCGTATGACCTTGTTTAATCCTTCAATATTTGACTTTTAATACATGATTGTGATTGTCACGGGGTTATCGTTTGTTTTTTCCACGTCAAGTCCTGAAGTAGAGGAGCTCGCCAATCTTCCACAGATAGTCCCTCTCTGTCATGCAGACCACGTTCCTCATCCGCTCACTTGGCACGCGGTTCACCTGCTCTATATCACTACATCATAACATGCACTAATGTCGCAGCCGGGGAGTGTACCTGGAGATTGTTCTTGAAGGCAAGATATCTGAGGGACATTTCCATGACAAGTGTCATTCTCTCATTGACACGTGTCTTTGCTATCAGGCGTATTTCAGCAAAGAGAGGAGCATAGAATCCTCTCAGCATATGTTTTTAATTGCATCAGCAGATGTCAAGGCTTCAAAAGGTGTATTGTTGACCAAAAACTGATCACAAACTATTGACACTCCACAACCACGTATGAATGAAATCATCAAATTTTAAATATTTTATGGCGTTATGGTTAATTGGTTCCATACCAGACCGTGATAAGAAGTAGGTTTCCTTATTTTTAAATTCAATATTTTTGAACGTAGAGCATAGAAAACCTGTTTGGGACTTTCTAAATACACGTTTAAACATTATAAGAGCCCACTAGACATGAAATAACACCCCTATAGTCACCTTTACACTCCCATTACTCAATGTAGTACACATAATAAGACATAATATAGTCTCATATATAATAGCAGAGTTTTTTCTGGGAGAGACTTTTTTTTGCATCAGGGTTTTATTGATTTTCCAAAAATAACCCCCATAGCTAATTATTAAACAACAGCACAACAATAGTTAACGCAATTGTCTGGTTTAAGGGTTTAACAAATAAATACCAAAAAAATGTTGAAAAAAAAAGGGCGCCCAGTGATTGTGTCCATATTTGTGATGTCGGGTGACAAAGGTCCCTTATACCCTAAATGTCCAGGTGCCGGTTAACAACATAGTCCGAGCACGCGCGGAAACTTAAGAGTTCTGTTGGAACACTCGCGCTAAACCAGTAGAGAACACACCCAAAGTGGCAAAAAAATCCATTAACAAGGTGCTTTGTTATTAAAGCCACTGGGCTCTAAGGGAGAGCAATCAAAATCAACAATCAAAATCAATCAAAGAACAGTCAGAATGGCAAAGGCTCATCCAATGATCAGCTCCCGGATCATCAAAGACAGTCTGGAGTTACCGCAAAGTATTATGACAGTTAGAAGACATCCGCGTGAAGCTAATCCATTTAAAGCCCCATCCAGACAAAGACGATCCGAGGCCTAAACGCACAAATACTTTATCGGTGAGACTCGAAGGAACAGTTCCACTTCATTGTCTGTCCAGTTCGGCCACTTGTACTTCCCGCCATGTTTTCTGTTAACAGAAACTGTTTGTGGACAGATTCAGAGTAAAAATGTTCTTTCTGGGCTCAAGGGCTGCAACAGTTTGTGAAATGACCTTAAAATTCAAGCCACAGTACACAGTGAAGACAGTGAAGCATGGTGGTGCAGGCATCATGAGATGGGCATGTTTCTCCTGTTTATTGCAAAGCAGGGATCGTGGATCAGTTTGCATATGTCAACATACTTGAGGAGGTCATGTTGCCTTATGCTGAAGAGGACATGCCCTTGAAATGGCTGTTTCACCAAGATAATGACCCCAAACATTATGTTATGGAGCGGCCAGCCCAATCCCCGGACCTTAATCCAATGGAGAATTTGTGGAGTGGCATGAAAAGTGCTGCTTCGGAAGCAAAACCAAGAACAGATAATGAATTGTGGAATGTTGTTAAAGATTCTTGGAGTGGAAAAACAGCTGAAAGGTGCCAAACGTTGGTTGACTTCTTGCTACACAGATGTGAAGCAGTTACAAAAAAAAAAAAAATTAACTGTGCTCATACAACTAAATATTATTCACAGGATTGCCAAATCCTTGAAACAAAAAACTTTGCACAAAATTGTTTGTAAAGTCCAAAGCAGGCACTGCTATTTTTTTGAACACCCACTTTCAACTAATTGCCCAATTGCACAACCTTAAAAGCGTGCATATCATGAATGCTGGGGCTTGTTTGTTTTCTGACAATCTACTGCACCTGCTGGTAACGTGTTTGCAAAGTAGCATTAAAATATACTAATAACAGCGAAACAATTAATCTGGTTGGTCGCATTGCACTGTTATTATTTTGAACACTACTGTAAGTATGTGTGTAAGTACTTATGTAATAGATATTGTTCTTTTTCACATCATTTATTTCCACTCACTTATTGATAGTATGTCACAAGAACTCGAGACAAGACTGTGACATAAAATAAAAAAATAAGAATACTAAACATATTTCTTGGGGTCCACACGGTAGTCGAGTGGTTGGCATGTTGGCCACGCAGTCAGGAGATCTGGAAGATCTGGGTTCGAATCTCCTTTTGGCATCTCTGTTTGTGTGTTCACGTACATATTTGCTCTTTCTTTTGAACTCTCGATCTCTTTTGCTATTCATCAAAATTGCATATAAAATTCTACACCATAATTCATCCATTTATTCCTCTACCTCTTGCCTCATTTTTGTCAGCTAGACCCTCCCACATGTGTCAACTGCTATCAATTAGGATCCCACACCCCTCCAACACACACACACACACACACACACGTACTGTACCTCAGATTTGCTGTGACAATTTTTTGATTGAAAACAATTTATTTAACGGCCCCTAGTGGTGTAAAATATATTAACATTATCCATTGCTGTTCATTTTGCTTATCCTACTGCTGATTCTACAAGGGTGATGTGGCGGAGTGGTACTTTCGCAAACTGATGGTTGCTGGTTCAATCCTCCTGTAATAATTGATCTTACTTATACATTTCAGCATTTTTACATCCCATCATTTCAAACGAAGCATTTCAAATTAAACAAATTAAATAGTGACTTGGCTCAGGTGGCCTGGTGGTTGCTGGTTCGATCCTTAGTCTGTGAATAGATTTGAACACATTTCTAGCATATTTCACTTTGCAATTGCTACTGCAACTACAAATGTCACCGTTTCAGGGTGGTGCCTGCGGGTGATTTAATGAAAATGTAATCATTGTTCATTTTCATTAAAATTGGTAAATATGTTTAATATTGATTAATTATATTGGATGGCCTGATTTTAACCAAAGGCCATTACTTTGCACTGCCTCGTGCTCGCCAAACACACTGTTCTCTGTCTCTCTTGTGATGTCTTTTCCTTGTTTATGTAACTCAGCCCAGCCATAAAGTTGTGTGATTCAGAGAAACCCCCGCAAAAGCACAAAAGCAAACAAATTTACTGAAGGTGTCACAGAAGAAAACTAATACATTCCAATAGGGAATAGATTCAACATAAAGTCAATTTCTGCTCAAAATAAATGGTGTGAGAACACTTGCTGTTCTCCCATTAAAGAAACAGAATTGTCTCCTCACTCTGTGATGGGCTTGTTATTTCAGCATGAAATACACCCCTGCACTGATCACTTGTACAAGACTGGGCTACCTGTCGCCCTCGCTGCAGGAACGGCCCAGCCGTGTTTCATTATGAAACGCATTTGACCAGGATTTATGTGGAAGCTCCCAAAATACACACACAAGCTTGATTGGCTGGGCACCACCTTCCTGATTGCCTATTTAGCAAGTAATTATCTGTCTTTTTCACTCAGCCAAAACAAGCTCTGATTGAGTTCTTCTCATTGTGGTAATGTCTTATTCATCATAAGAGCTCAGTGTGAGTTTGGTGAGGAGAAGGAAAAAAAAAAAAAAAGGCAAAATAAGTCGTGTTGCAGACATGAAGCAAAGCTGTCTGCAGCAAGATAAGACAAAAACATCACGACTAGCCCTTGGCATCCCAGGATGGAACCAGCTTCTCAATAGTTCCTCTCAGTAGTATCTACAATTCACACATTTTAAAATCGAGCTAATGAATAAGTACAGTCGTCCCTCACCACGTTGCACTTTGAATTTCATGGCTTCACTCGATTACGTTTTTTCCAAAATATATTAATTGCTAAATCATTCTAATTTGTTGTTGACCACAGCTTATTAGTAAAAAAAAAAAATCCAAATTTAAACAATATTTTTCAATATTTTTGCCCTAAATTAATAATTCTCCAGCATAAAAAATGATGAATAACTAAAATACATCCCTCGTTTAGAGTGGCTATTTGAAGTTTTTTAATTTTTGTAGTTAGAACATGTTCACGACTTTTTAAATGTAAACTATGCCACACTGATGAGACATTAACCAGCACAAAAACTGGAACAAATAACTTTTGCAATACTAACATACGTGAGTCCATATTATGTTGTGCTAATATTTAGGGCCTGTGACCAGTCCAGGGTGTACCCCGCTTTTTGCCCAAAGTCAGCTGGGATAGACTCCAGCATACCCGCAACCCTAATGAAGATAAGTGGCATTGAAAATGGATGGGATGGGTGGATTTATGGTAATGGTTTGATTTTATTTGAACACATATGAATTATATTGAAATACATCACTTAATATAATCGACAGTTCCAAAAGGAATAGGAAGAAGCAAAGCTTAATAAATCCTACCCCTGTAGGTTTTCCCCTATTTAAATACATTTGTAGACTTCCTGCAGTTAGTACGTTTAAAATGCATATTTAAGGTCCTTATCAGCACAAATAACTTATATTGCAGTCCTGATAAATAAAAATCATAATAAATAATAATAGTAACATGTAGAATATAAACAATTATAACAGAACATTGTTGTAGTACAGACAATGTTCTCACTGGGATGAAAAGTTCCTCGTATAAGTACAAGGTGATAGTAACAAACATAGTATTGACAGTCAACAGACAGAAAAAGTACTCTCCAAGGAATGAAGTAATATGACCTTGGATGTACACAATCTTTCACGAGTCTTCTTCCTTGTATTTTGTAAACATCAAATATTTGTAATGTTTCTTGAAGTCACTCATTGTAGAGCATTGTTTTACTTCTTTACTTAATCCATTCCACAGTTTGATTCCACATATCCAAGTACTAAATGTTTTTAGTGTTCTTGCATATTTGTGTTTTAAGTTTAGTTTTTTCCTAAGATCATATTTATCCTCTCATGTTGAGAAAAATTGTATAACAGTCTTTGGTAACTGATAATTTTTTGCTTTAGGCATCATTTTAGCGGTTTGACGGTTGACAAGATTATCTAATTTTAATAATTGTGATTTTTGAAACAGTGGATTTGTATGTTCTCTGTACGCCGCGTTATGTATTATCCTAAATGATCTTTATTGAGTGAAGTGTACTTTTGTAGTTATTTCCCATATCTCCACACAATAAGTTAGATATGGTAACACCAGAGAACAATAGAGAGTTTGGAGTGATTTTTGATCCATGACAAATTTTATTTTATTCAGTTTTTCTTGCTAGATTATGTTGTATGTTTTTGATGTGGGTTTTCCAAATGAAAATTGAGGTAATAATGAAACTGGTCGGTAGTTTGTGAAATTATGTTTATCTCCATTTTTGAAGATTGGAACTACTTTAGCTGTCTTCATTTTGTCTGGGAATTTGCCCGTCTGGAATGATAAATTGCTGATGTGGGTTAGCGGTTCTGCGATCTCATTGATAACCATTTTTATCGTATGCATTCCAATTCCATTACAATCAGTTGATGTAATAAATGCTTTACTTTTATGTACAATGTCAATGATTTCTTCTTTGCTCACATCAGTGACAAACATGGAGTTTGGGTTCCTGTCAGTAGTCTCCGTCTCTTACAGAATTTTGGGATTTGATCTTCCAGATTTGGTCCAATATTTACAAAGTAGTTATTAAACTTTTCAGCTATGTCCCTCATATCATCATAATTAACATTTCCAACTGTGAAGTATTGAGGGTAGTCTTCTTTCTTAGTGCCTTAGTGCCTAATAATACTGTTTAGAATTCCCCAAGTAGCTCTAATGTTGTTTTTATTCCTATCTAGTATTTGTTTATAACATTCATTCTTACACATTCTCAAAATATTTGTTTACTTGTTTTCATGTATTTTATATGTTTTTCCGGCTTCTTTTGTTTGGTAAATTATAAATTTCCTATATAATGTATTTTTCTTCTTACAAGCATTTTGCAGACCTTTTGTCATCCATGGCTGTTTATTCTTTTTTTTGCTTATTAGACATTTTACTCCACGGACAGTACCTATGGTGGCGCTTCATATGCTTCGTGCACATTGCTTCCACTGTACACACGCTCCCATTCTTTGTTCGTCCAGATCTTTCTTTAAAGCATAGACGGTCACTGATGTCATTGATTAAAAGGTCAGCTTGATCTAGTGATTTAGGACCCACAAGTGCAAGGGTCCAATGGGAATCTATCATGTATACTATAATGCCTAATAGTAGTGTAAAAGTAACTATGGGGATGCTATTTCATGTCTAGAGGGCTCTAATAATGTTCAAAATGTATTTAGAAGGTTGTAAGCAAGTTTTCTGTTGACTAACTATAAAATAATCAATTTATAAATTTACCAACCTTACTTTGTGGAACTTCACTGATGACGGTTGGGTCGGGAACCAATGCCTGTATGAAGGAACAGTATTTAACTGTAGACACCATTGGGCAATTTGATGTCAACTTAGCTCCACAATTTTTTTGTTTTTTTCTGCACAAATCAGAGGTGTCATCAGCTTTAAAGTCTCTCAGAGGAGGGGGAGGAGTTATAGACCACTTTTCAATCTAATAGCCAATTAAGATGAGGCTAAACAAGGAGGCAACTGTCCTAAGAGTCGAATAAAATGTCGAAATAAAAGCGCTCTCTAACGCCTCCATTCATATCGATATCTTCTCCTTTTCTTTTGAGTTTCTTCTTGAACATTCAGATTCTACAAAGACATATTACACAAACATTTGCTGTCTAGCTTGAATATGCAAGGAAAGAGCACCCCCCATACCCCCCTCCTTTTCTGCGATACTACTCACACTTGAAGGCATTCTTGCACACCCACACACGCTGGCTTCCTCTCATCTTCTATTTATTTGGAAGGGCAAAAACACAGCGGAAAAAATGGTGCTATAGATTTGGACTGCATGCTGCATCCATTTTGCCCTGTCTAAATGACCTAAATAGGAAATTCAATACTGCGAGGTCTGCAAAGCAGAACTCAGTCCACATATTTATTGGATGCAGCCCTTTTGTCCGGTGCCAGCGCCCTTTGTGGTTTTAGACCTCATAGCCGTGCTATGGAATGGAAATCCGATCTTGCCGTCATTCCCTCGTTTTTTTTCCCCCCAGACACTTCAAACCTGGCACTGGTCAGATAAAGGGAGCACAAAAAGGGGTAAAAATGAAGAACCGAGAGAAAGAAACAAGCTAAAAGAGACTGGACATGACCTGGTTCCAATGGTGATCTTAATGGATATCCATTCTGCAGCCAGTAAACAACATGACTGATTGAGATTTCGTATTTATTCCAAGATGCTTGAGATAGCAGCAGACAAAAAGGTGATATCAGTACACGATCAGACGGATAATCCTCACGGCAAAACAATCATGTCAAACCGAATGTGATTTTGTACGGTATTTTCTGCCACCTAAACTTCCACAGCTTCTACAGAAAAGGTCTCAATGCAATAAATGATCGAACTCAACTACACAACCAGTCAAAAGTTTTAGAAAAACCCACTTTTTCCTGTGATTTGTTAAAATTCAAGTCTTTTCAAGTCCAACGAAGAGCTTGAAATGGTACAAAGGTAATTGGTGAAGTGCCAGGGGGTGAGAAAAAGGAAATGTTACCAAAAACTCAAAAATAATGTATACTTCAGAATTAATGAAAAAGGCATGTTTCACCTGATATGTATGTGGTTAATTGTAAATAAACGGGTAATCAAACGTATTGACATATTTTATTGTGTAACCAAGAATTGCAAAAATGTTCATCTCACATGCAAACACAAGCGACAAGGGCCAGACCACGAGCTTGGCAATGCGTCGTTTACGCACAGTTGCTTTGGATTTCTTCCCCATTATGCATAGTTTTTGTTTACTCATATTACATATACATATTATATTACATTTTATATTACAAATATAGGTTACTAAATAGGAGTGTCTTTATTAGTGGGGAAAAAATGCTTACCTTACCGGTGGCCATCGTGTGCCTCCGGTGCTCTCGTTAGTTTAGTTTAGTGCTCTAGATAGTTTTGGTTTTGCCTTCTTCTGACATCATTGAATCATTTTTTTAACTGGGCAACGATATACAGTACGTCAGGGCAAACCTGATTTCTATACTTGTAATCTCCTTTCAGGCATCAGCCCGTGGAGGTCTGCTCACGTGGCCATATTTTCGGCTATTGCCAGCTTGGACCTCCCGGACCAAAACATCACTTTCCATCTGGGAGAAGTTTGGCTGTCTTCTGCTGTCTTCTTCCATATTCAACGACACTTGATATTGGTGGCACCTGCAGCACATTTAACGGTGAGGAGAGGAGCTCATTTGATTGGTGAAGATTTGACCCGGCTGTGTTAAACCCAGTCACACCTTCTCTCCTCCCTCTTTGGCACTTGTGCCGATAGGTGGGACGGAGGCGTACTTACTGTGCAGGACCAGAAATTGCGCCTAAAGCATGCTCATTAGCAGATACGCTTCGCTTGCGCCCAGTCTACGAAATTAGAGCCCGTTATGTTTGAAGTGGCAGTTGATACTGTAGCCTGCGCAATAGAGCTGAGCAATGTGGTGTAAAAAAATGAATAATAGGAGCGTAAAGATGACTATAGGGGTGTTATTTCACGTCTACAAGGCTCTTATGATGGTAAAAATCATATTGACAAAGTCATAAACAGGTTTTCTATGCTTCAACTCTGAAAACATTCCTACTTTCCACTTATGAAATTCACTTATCATGGTCGGGTTTGGAACCAATTAACCGCAATAGACGAGGGACGATTGTATTGGTTTTCCTCTGGATCAGTCATGCTATCTGAGCTTTTCCACTGCTTAGTATCCACCAATCACTGCTTTCCACTTCATCTAATGCTAGTTTGAGTTCATACTGTATTTTGTAGCTGTTTTCTTTGGCTTTGCAATCTTTAATGTTTCAGTTTTGCGTGTTACATTATTCTCACGTTATTGGCTTGGCGACATGGGAACACCTACTGACAAGGTACAATAATTATTACCTTGTAGTGTCTGCCTTTGGCAAATTGGAAATGACAGAAATGTATTGGAAAGGGTGACTGTATTATATATGTGTGTCCTTCAAGGTGTGTCGAGATGTGACCTTTTTAAGATCCAGCCAAACTGCTAAATACACTCCCTCTGTGCCTGTCATTTACAGGTTGAATATCGACATCTTACAGTGGCAACGCAGGGGACCGTCATCCGCATGGAAGAATCATGCAGCGGTGGTCTCCACAGCGGGACAAAGGCCATCGTCCAAACGTGCATGTTGTATTTGAGTTTGGCCAGTAGGTTCAAGTAGTGGTATGGCTCAACACATGTGTAAGTTTAGTGTTTAATGTTCCAGCCGTCGTACGCAATTTTGCGTGCCAGTAAGTCAATTGGTAAGTAAACGTGTAAAACTGTGCAGGGCTGAAAATGTTGATAATTTCATTTTCCTTGTGATTTTCTCTTAAGAACTAATCCTAATGCCCAAAGTGATGTCTTCTAGTCAGCAATTCCCTCTCCTTTACTTTTCATAGTTTATTGCCTCCTTCCTGCTCTTTGCACATTCACTGCCTGCAGCGGCGTAAAAATATAGACTTACCTTTCTTTATTGCATGAGCTTCTACTATGGAGTTCACCATGTTGAGGGTCACTTGCAAATAGAGGAATTCATGCAGCAAGGGGTGAGGCCTGCTTTTGAGTGGCATCACACGGGACACGGGGTGACCAAATAATAAAGTGGGACGTGGTGGTGACAATGTACACCCATGAAGGTACAATGTGCATTATGCGTACCATTGTTGTGCAATAGATGTAAACACTACTCAACAAGGGGTAAATAAGTCATAAGGGAGCGTGGTAATTTCATGCCAACACGCACTGTTGTCGGTCACGAATTGCACAAACAGTTTGCAAGTTAGTTTCCGCGCTTTTCAGGCGTGCCGTAAGCAAACAAATAAATGACTTGCATTGCTGCTGCAAATTGCGGAACAATGCGGAGGCAAAAAGCGAATCAGGTCTGAGTCCCCCTCCAAAGAGAGCAGCTGGTCCTAGGCAGAGTGACAAGACAAGTATTGTCGACTGTACGCCAGCTCACTATTGGCACCGGCAGTTTGAACGACTTTTGCCCAGTTGCTTGAACTCCCGTCATCACTTAAGCTTTCAAGAAAATGTTCCTTGAGAGTTACGTTGGGTCCACATCTTGGCTCATCACAGCTTCCCGTTCCTTACATGAGAGGACAAAAAAGACCTCCAGCAGGTGGTAGAGAAGGTGATTGGGATTACACTACAGCATCGTTTGCTGTGACACATTCCTGCAAGAAGCCAGTGGGACAATCTGGACACTCCCTTTTCTCTTGTTCCCACATTTTTCACTTGTACATTTTTCACCACCGGGGATACTTCTCTTCTTCCCTCTAACCCTTGTTTTTATTTTTTTTTTGTGAAATGTCCAAAAGATGCCGAAAATGCTGGCTCGCTGCTGCAGCTACAGGCAATGACATGTCCCTCTTGTTTTCAGCTAAATAAAAAAAACACTACTGTCATGTCTCCAGGCTTTGGAAGCATCTTGCTTTGTCTTCACTTGGCAGGTTAAGAGGTACATGCAGTATTTCTGCCATTGTGGTCACTGCGTCTTGCCAGCATCACCTCGGTGTGGAAGCCAAAGGGACGCTCACATATTCCGGACTGAGTTATGATTCGCTTGGGGGGGTTAAACTTTACCATGACAAAAATCACATAATGTCCTTATCAGAAGTCAGGGAGAAGAAGGGTGTGTCAGCTGTCCGGCCCTGTTGGAGAAGGCCAGCCAGGCTGAATGTGACAGATCAGGGAACAAGGCTAGCCAAAGGCTTGGGAGTGCAAATAGAAACATATGCTGCATTTGAATGCAACACATCAATTGGTGTCAGGACATCCAGTCATCCAATGCAAGTGGTTTAATTTGAAACATGCATGTTAGGTTAACTGGCCATTCTAAATTTTCCATTAGAGTGTGAATGCTTCTCTGCCCTGTGATTGACTGGTGACCAGTTTAGGGTGTACCCCGCCTCCCGCCCGAAGTCAGCTGGGATAGGCTCCAGCATACCCGCGACCCTAATGAGGATAAGCGGCATAGAAAATGGATGGATGGATGGAGGATGTCAACGCTAGGGTGAACAGTATTACTGAAAACGAGGTCACTCGGCCTGGCAATGAAATTCTCCAAGTCACAAAGTGACATCAAAGGTCCAGAGTTGAGTTTTAGCTTGGCATGGGCCAACAGTAGCTCGTGTTGGGGATCGTTGTATCTGCTGTGAGATTATTCAATAATTGCAAAAAAAACCTGTTGGTCCGGCAATCAAGTCTGGTGTTTGTGTGTCTCACCCAACATTATGGTAAAATTACTGACACCTTGTGACCAATGTAGCATACTAGTGATTGATACTAATTCTCAAATTAAAATATCAATACTTCTCATACGTCAGTCATTCGGCTTGTATTGTATTATAATGGCTTATATTTGTGTTTTACTTTATTTAGCCATTTCATGCTTGAAAAAGCTTAAGTTAGGCAAAATGTGCATATTTTGTGACTAAATATAGGCAGTATTTCACCACAAACAGCGCTTCCATTTCTTGTCATACATAATGCATGTTATGTCCAGAACAGGGAGGGTAATTGAGATGTAAGAATCAGAGCAGAGAGCAGTAGATAGGAATGCATAATGAAATACAGAGCTGGATGCTATGCTAAATATAATGACAAAGGTGATGCTGCAGATCATACTGGATATGAGACAAGCACCGTCCTCTTCTTCTCGGCCACAACGCATGCACACACACACACACACACACACACACATACACTGTAAGCAGACTGAGAATGCAGGGCAGCGGCACGTGCACGCGTTTTTGGCAGAGCAAACGTGCACGGGATAAATTGCACACAGGGCTGAGAAGGGATGATTTTGTTGTTCGGTTCAGTTTTGCAAACACAATCAAACATACACAAGAACAGGTCAGAGAGCCCCAGTGGCGTCAGAACTGGCAGGCATCGCTCCACTGCGCTCCAACAAGCCAGCATGCTTTCCTTTACCGCACTGCCAATATGCTTCCCCCTCCGCGCACAAACGCACACACAGCCCACTGCTTTTCCTTTGTCCCCACCAATCATCCATTATTGCGAGCCCTCTCAGGCATTACAGACAATAAGAAGTTAAATGGGAGAAAGTGAGCTAATTTGTGGACATGTGCTTTGTTTTTGTTTCAATAAAAAATCCCTATGAACACGACAATTACATAACTACAACAAAGAGGCTTTTGGCGAAGGCTCAATCCCGTCTCTCTTGCACACATCCCCTTAGAACTTCTGGATTATTGGCTTCAGGATGAACAACTAAATCAAAAAGTTTGATTTTCTCGTCGATGAGAAAAAACATTACTGTTGGTTGATTAAAGTTAATAGAATTAGATGGTGAGAATCTACTAGGTGAACTACTACATCACATCATTCTTAGTTGAACGTGAAAACCCCATGCATAGGAAAACAATGGTGTGTTCATTTGCACATTCTTTGGCTTGTGAGCATGCCGTTTGCCATCTGTCCTTTATACATACAATTATCATCATCGTTATCAACATATAGCATATATGAAAGGTGTCCAAAGTGCGGCTTGCAGCAATTTTTTTAATTGACCGTATGGCGCATTCTAAAAATATAATTTAAAGAAAACGAAAAAACAAACAACCGCAAAAATCTGCAGTAATACAACAACAATACCATAGACAAAAGTGGTAATGTAACAACAAAAAGCCATAATTGTACCAGAATATTACACATAATGAGAGAAAAAAAACATAATTTTAGTAGCATGAAGTGAAATATTACTAATATTACTAATTTAAACAAAAAAAGACAAAAGGTGTAATATTATAAGAAACAAACAAAACAATGAATAAAGCATTAAGTTACAAGAATGAAGCCAAAATATTATGTGACTACATTCATAAGTAAAAATATTAGAAATAAAAAAAATTAATATAAATTAAAAAACGGCAATGGGAAAGCTGACATTTTAACCTAATCAAGTAAAAATAGAAAGGAAAAAAAACAGAAAAATAGTTGTGATCCAACAAGAACATAAGTGTATGAGAATAAAATTGTTTCATTATGAAGAAAAAATATATAATTGAGCGAGTTAAAATATTAAAGAAAAAATGTTTTTGTACTATTTGCTTGGGGGGAAATGGATATAATATTTTGGGAATAACGTCAAAAGTCATAATATTACAAAGTTTTAAGAATAAAATGTAAACTGTTGGAAAAAAAAAGTGCAAAGAGCTAAAGTCAAGCAAACGTTTGTTATGCATTATTCCAATACACTTTAAAATTACCTATAAATCATGAGGAGAACACAATGCAAATTCAAATTTAGGACATTTGTTACACCCCCATCTTGAAATTTGACCCAAATTTGCTTTGAGTGGGTCACGCTAACCCTTTCTCCCTACAAACACACACACACCCACACACATATGGTTTCTAGGCCGGGCAGTTCCTGGCATTCTCTTCAGGGTTTTGGCTGTACCCCTTGCACTGTAACACACACAAACACACTATAAGATCCTGCTTATCGCCCTTTCTTGTCTCAATCAAAGCTTCGCCTCCCTGACCTCCTTTAATATTCACAACTCCAAGATGGCACATCAGCTGTGTGTCTCAGGCTAACCCGCTAAATGAGAGTGTGTGTTTGTTTGTGGCTATGCATGGCCATGCACGCTTCCACCAAAAGTGGAGCTGGATAGCTGCGAGTTGCCCCTGACACCAAACTTAATTCTCCAAAGTGAGGCTGGGGATAAATATTTCAAGGTCATTCTGTTTGCTCTCTGTTGTCCTTTCTCCGGGAGCGCTGACTATAATAGGAATATATGCATGCCTAACTAGAGGCTTTAGAAGAGAATTACTCCCCCTCTGCCTGTAGGCATAGGCTGAAGGACAAGTAACTATGTACTAATCCAAACTTATGTGTCAACACTCAAACAAGCCAAATGATGTTTTTTTGGCGATATAGACTTCAAGCTGCCATTATGCATTTTGCACCACCTCAGTTGTGCAAGTATTTTCTGTAATATATTTACCAAACCGAAACGTACTTTAACCAAATCAATGTACTGATTGATTGATGTAACATTATTGTTTTTCAGTGCAGTGGAACCTTGGTTAGCGTCATCAATCCCTTCCAGAAGATCCAATCCCATGGGAAATCATCTAAATCCAGCTATTCCGTTCTGAAAAGCAAAAAATGTTAACATAAAACATGTTTTACAACTGTAGTTGGACTTGCAAAAGCAATTCTAAATGAATATCAATGATGGATGAAAGAAATAAATGAACATTTACTAGTTACTTTTACCTTAACTGAAAACACAAGCGTGTTCACCACGAATACCACCTTCCTGTTTTGCTATGAGTTATTTCTTTTTAACTCCTTGAGCAAAAAATTGAGCCAAAGAAAGGGCTAGCGTTTTGATAAAGAAGGTGAGAAACACTATTGAATTCAAGAAATACTGGAATTGACTGCAAAACAATATGGTGGTGCCACATTGAGCCTGTGGCAATAATTACGTAATAGTTACTTAAATATCACTCATTATTTATATGCATTCAGAATTGTGTTACAAATGTAAAAAATGAAATTGTGAGACTATAAAAACCTGTTTTGTGTTAACATTTTTGAGACTTGCGGCGTAACTGTGTTGATTAGCAAATAATTACAGCGTCAGTCAATAATGACCTTATCATAACGCCGCTTCTACTTTCGTCGTATAACAAAACAGGCAGACCTGTATATCATAACTTGGTAGCAAAGTTATTATTACATAATACTATATCATTATATTAATAATATATAATATACAGTAGGGGTTCAAAATAATTAACTACAATCAATAATCCGTCAAATATGAAATTATGACCTCATCAGTTATGATGTCATACCGATAAATCCGATAACACTGAAAATACCTCCCATAGTCTAATAATTGAGGCAAATGACCCACACTGTGCGGGTGACCAAATCAAGCGCTTCTCCCGCCTGTGTCGTAATTTCCCCGAGCTCACATGTAAAGGAAGGAGGGAAGACATTTTGCGTGCTTATTGTAACAAATGCTCTGTGATGAGGGGAAAGAAAAAACATAGAGCGCACAAAAAACCTTATCAGACACCTGGAATGCCAGCGCAGCGTCCTTTGAAAAGCTCCTTCTCCACTCTATAGGCTGGTTCTCCTCGTAGTAGTGATGTGGTAGTTGTAATGTTAAGATGTTAGATTAGGAACAAATCAACTGCTACAGTTGGAAAATGTACATTTAAAAAGTAGACATTTAAAAAAGTGATCGGTTGTTGGTACCACCGGTCTTGAAAAGCAGAAAGTTTGAGTTTGAGCAAAGTCAGTTTCAAAAAAATATAGATTGTGCATCTCCAATATACTGTACAGTATACAATACAATACAGTACAGTGGTTAAATTATTTTTGAGTTACATTTTTGCATTTCTGCTTAGACACAGAGAGAGTGTTTTACTCGTTTTATGTCAACATAAACAATGGCTAACTTATTGTTTCACCATAAGAATGTTAAAATGAAACATTGTTGGCGCATTTAAAACATGCTTCTGATGGGTTCCTAGTGTTGCAGACTGCACTGCATTTTTTTCTCGAGGTGGGAAACAGATGAAAAAAGAATGAGGTGTGTGGGTTTGTGGGAAGACATAATGTCATGAAGTTGACACCAATGTCCAGCAAGAACCGTTAGAGGCAGTTTTACAGTACAGCCAAAGGATCCCTTGTGATGCGCACTCAAAAGTGAGTCCAAAAGCTGAAGAGTACATCTGGTCTTTGTGGCCTTTGAATGTGCGTTTCTAAATGTCTGAATGGGGATGACATCCACAATCTTGTGTTATGCCGTGCACTTGCAACGTGTAGCAGCTGGGATGCCGGAGCATGTAGTGTGTGTTGCAGCAGCAATATGTTGGCGGCCTCCATTCTGCCTCTTAGCTTGTCGGGGAAAGATAATTTGTGCCTACGATGCTTTTCACCTGGCTCATATGCGGCATGCAAATTTATTTCTATAATAATCAGAGTGTGTGACGGCCCTCCTCCAGGATTAATGACAGCATTGCCGGGGCCTTGCCTCCACCCCGGACCATGGTAATAATACCGGCATACACACCCACAAACACACACACCCTCACGCTCGCTCTGACATGGAAAAATTGTGTTAGTTCTACACAGAAAAACGCCAGGGTATTTGTCCTGCAAGACATAATGGGCTGGTGCATCATCAGATTGCAATGTCATTTCAAAAAACCTTGAATACAAATAATGTGCAGAAAGGAGCAGGAGAGGGGAAGGGGGGCACAGACGATAGATGGTGCATTCTCTAATCCGGTGGTCTTGTTATTCTTCATTTCAGGTAGAGTGGTGTCGTGGTGACACGCACATAGAAAAGAAAAAACACACGGCTCCGTTATTAAAATGAAGTGTGGCGCTTTGTGCAGAGCTTGCTGCTTTCTCAGGACTCATCCCTTTTCTTCCCCTCTTTCACCGTTAATTAATCTTGCAGATCTTTTTTTGCATCCCTCGTTCTCACTCCGCCCTCCCCAACCCTGGCTCTCTCCCTCTCTTTTTTCAAAGGAAACACTATGAAATATGGATACAGGAAAAGTATTAATTATAACCCCGTGTGTGGGTGAGGATCAGTGTGTGTCTGCGTGTGTTAGCTAAGGGAGAAAGAGAGCGAGGAGGAAACAATGTGCCAGCGCCACCACCCACATCCCGGATCTGTCACAAGTGCTTCTAAAGAGAAAGAGGAATAAACAGCGGGTGGAGGGAGATGCACAGAGATGGTGTGAACGACACAAGAGAGGAGGCGTGCATTTTTACGTGTGTGTGTGTGTGTGTTATCTCTCTAAATTTGTGCCACCTTCTGCGGACTGTGAGTCCATTCACCTGCAAAACACCAGCGAGTTCACAAAGCCTGCTTAACTACAGCAATGACAGGACGCCACGGTTGGTCACTTTTTAACAGGCGTTAACTTTCTGAGTGACTTTCTACTGATGTAGTTTTTTATTTGGCTCAGACCAACATCTATGTTGATAGCATGGTACGGTACATGGACGCTACAGAGGTTGGTACAAGTAGTCCAACTCCTCCAGGATGGCACATCAATACGTACCGTTGCAAGGTTTTCTGTGTCTCCCAGCACAATCTCAAGAGCATGGATGAGATTCCAGGAGACAGGTAGTTACTCCAGGAGAGCTGGAAAGGGCCGTAAAAGGTCATTAAACCCTCAGCAGGATCGGTATCTGCTCCTTTGTGCATAGAGGAACAGGATGAGCACTGCCACAGCCCTACAAAATGACCTCCAGCAGGCCACTAGTGTGAATGTTTCTGACCAAACAATCAGAAACAGGCTCCATGAGGGTGGCCTGAGGGCCCGACGTCTTGTAGTGGGCCCCATGCTCACTGCCCAGCACCCTGACTGCTATTTGGTATCGGGATGAAATTCTTGGACACATTGTCAGAACTTACGCTGGTGCAGTGGGACTTGGGTTCCTCAACAATGACCGACCTCATGTGGCTAGAGTATGCAGGCAGTTCCTGGAGAATGAGGGAAATGATACTCCCACATTCACCTGACCTAAACCCAATAAAACACCTCTGGGACATTAGTTTAGGTCCAGCCGGCAGCGCCAAGTTGCTCCTCAGACTGTCCAGCAGCTCGGTGATGCCATGGTCCAGATGTGGGAGGAGATCCCCCAGGTCTCATTAGGGACATCCCCCGATGTTGTCAGGCATGTGTACAAGCACGTGGGGGCCACACAAACTACTGAAAATCATTAATGACATTTTGGCAAAATGGACCAGTCTGCTGAATCCTTTTTTCACTTTCATTTTTGGGGTGTCTTTGCTTTCCCCCCTCTATAGCGTGATCATTTTCATTTCTATCAAATTATGTGACATTTTGTTAATAATACATCACCTACTTATTATCAGGAAAGATATTCAAGACCATCCCCCCCCCCCGTTTAGATCTGATGCGTTTTCAAAGTGTTCCTCTCATTTTTTTTTCCCGGATGACAGTGCTTCTCACCCTATCTCTAAGGGAGAGCCCATCCACCCTGTGGAGAAAACTCATTTCGGTATACCCGCGATCTTGTCCTTTCGGTCACTACCCAAAGCTCATGACCATAGGTGAGGGTAGGAACGTAGATCGACCGGTAAATTGAGAGCTTTGCCTTTCGGCTCAGCTCTCTCTTCACAAAAGACTGGTGCAGAGTTCGCATCACTGCAGATGCCACACCAATCCGCCTGTCCATCTCACGTTCCATCCTTCCCTTGCTCGTGAACAAGACCCCGAGGTATTTAAACTTCTCCACTTGAGGCAGAACCTCACCCCTGACCCGGAGATGGCACTCCACCCTTTTCCGGGCAAGAACCATGTACTCAGATTTGGAGGTGCTGATTCTCATCCCAGCCGCTTCACACTCAGCTGCCAACCGATCCAGTGAGAGTTGAAGATCACTGCTCGATGAAGCCAGAAGGACCATGTCATCTGCAAAAAGCAAAGACCAAATCTTGTGGCCACCAAACTGAAACCCCTCAACGCCCTGGCTGCGCCTAAAAATTCTGTCCATGAAAGTAATGAACACTGACAAAGGGCAGCCCTGGCGGAGTCCAACTCTCACTGGAAACGGGTACGACTCATTGCCGGCAATGCGAACCAAACTCTCACACCGGTCATACAGGAAACCAACCGCCTGGATTAGGTGGTCCGATATCCCATATTCCCGGAGCACTCCCCACAGTATTCCTTGAGGAACACATACCTTGTCCAAGTCCACAAAACACATGTAGACGGGTTGGGCAAACTCCCATGCACGCTCAAGGACCCTGCAGAGAGTATAGAGCTGGACCTCAGTTCCACGACTAGGACGAAAATCACACTGCTCCTCCTGAATCAGAGATTCGACTATCCGGCGCATCATCCTCTCCAGAACCCCTGAATAGACCTTACCGGGAAGGCTGAAGAGTGTGATCCCACGATAATTAGAACACACCCTCCGGCCCCCCTTCTTGAAAAGCGGGACCACCACCCCGGTCTGCCAGTCCAGAGGCATCGACCCGATGTCCACACGATGCTACAGAGTCGTGTCAACCAAGACACGCCCACAGCATCCAGGGCCTTAAGGATATCATCCACCCCCCGGGGCCTTTCCACCAAGGAGCTTTTTGACCACCTCGGTAACCTCAGCCCCAGAGATAGGGGAACTCGCATCAGAGTCCCCGGGCACTGCTTCCATGTTGGAAGACGTGTCGGTGGGATTGAGGAGGTCTTCAAAGTATTCCCCCCCACCGGTCCACAACATCTCGAGTCGAGGTCAGCAGCACACCGTCCCCACCATACACGGTGTTGACTGTGCACTGCTTCCCCTTCCTGAGATGGCAGATGGTGGACCAGAATCTCTTTGAAGCCATCCGGAAGTCGTTTTTCATGGCCTCTACGAACTCCTCCCATGTCCGAGTTTTTGCCTCTGTGACTGCCAGTGCCGCAGACAGCTTGACGGCATCCCTCACCGCTGGTGTCCACCAACGGGTTCTGGGGTTCCCGCCATGACAGGCATCGACCACAGCTCCGATCAGCCACATCGACAATGGTGGCACGAAACATCGCCCCCTCGGACTCAATGTCCGCTGCCTCAATTGGAACTTGGCAGGTGGGAGTTGAAACTCCTTCTGACAGGGGACCCTGCCAGACCTTCCCAGCAGACCCTCACATGCGTTTGAGTCTGCCAGGTCTGACCGGCATCCTCCACGACCATTGGAACCAACTAACCACCAGGTGGTGATGGTTTACAGCTCCGCCCCTCTCTTCACCCGAGTGTCCAAAACATGTGGCCGCAAGTCCGACGACACAACCACAAAGTCAATCACCGAACTGCGGCCAAGGGTGTTCTGGTGCCAAGTGCACATGTGGACACCCATATGCGTGAACATGGTGTCCGTTATAGACAATCCGTGACGAGCACAGAAGTCCAATAACAAAACACCGCTCGGGTTAAGACAGGGGGGCCGTTCCTCCCAATCACACCTATTCAGGTATCACTGTCGCAGCCAAAATGAGCGTTGAAGTCACCCAGCAGAACAAGGGAATCCCCCGAGGGAGCACACTCTATTACTTCCTCTAAGGACTACAAAAAGGATGGGTATTCTGAACTGCTGTTTGGTACATAAGCACAAACATCAGTCAGGACCCGTCCCTCCACCCGAAGGCGTAGGGAAACTACCCTCTCGTTTACTGAGTCAAACTCCAACTTGCAGGCTTATAGCTATGGGGCAACAAGAATTGCCACCCCTGCCTGTCGCCTCTCATTGTCGGCAACACCAGAGTGGAATGAAGTCCAGCCCCTCTCGAGAGGACTGGTTCCAGAGCCCTTGCTGTGCGTTGAGGTGAGTCTGACTATATCTAGCTGGAATTTCTCCACCTCACGCACAAGCTCAGGCTCCTTCCCCGCCAGAGAGGTGACCGACAACTAGCTTCTGTAGCCGAGGATAGGACCGCCAAGGCATCCGCCTCCGGCCGCCACCCCGCTCACTTAGCACCCGACCCCTCTTGCCCCTCCTACGAGTGGTGAGCTCATGGGAGGGGGGACCCACGTTACATTTTCAGACTGTGCTCGACCGGGTCCCATGGGTGCAGGCCCGGCCACCAGACACTCGCCATCGTGCCCCACCACCAGGCCTGGCTCCAGAGGGGGACCCCGGTGACCCGCGGCCAGGCGAGGGAAAACGAAGTCCAATGTTTTTAATCATCATCGGGCTCTTTTGAGCCACTCTATGTCTGGTCCTTCCCCAGGACCTGTTTGTTATAGGTGACCCCATCAGGGGCATGACAGCCCCCCGACAACTTAGCTCCTAGGATCATTGGGATACACAAACTCCTCCACCACAATAAGGTGCTGGCTCAGGGGAGGAGGATTTACATGATTTCTTATGGTAAAAATGGATTTCGTTAAAGTTGGATCTTCTGGAACGGATTGGTTACGCTAACCAAGGTTTCACAGTACTGAAAAACCGCAATCAAACAATATACAGAGTAAAAAAAATAAAATGAATCCCTCTCTGCACAGGATAAGGACAGAAAATCAAATAATTGATCAAAGGATGAATTCATAATGGAAATGTTTAATAAAAAAGTAGCAGTGATATTAATCAAACCATTTTAATGTAAATGTAAATACATTAAAAACACAACACACGATACATGTCAAACACATTTCATATTTAGACATATTTTCCTTTCTCCGCAGCCATGCAAGGCCATGTTTATGTGGCTTTCTTTCATGCGGCAGAACGGACGAAAACTACTTCACGGTGACACCGTCAACCTCCCTTTTTGTACTCACTGTGGATGCAGGTGTGTCTTGTTTTACGTGTGCTTTTATGCTCTCAGACATTCACACTTTCTACGAAAGGGAGAAACTTCTCAGACGTGAATGAAGGTGAGGATGTGCTGACCCGCCTGCAGTGGAGAGGGCAGAGACACAAGGCCTCAGGGGGTCAGACAGTATGCTGTAGATGCACTGAAAACCTTTTTCACAGATAGTCAAGTATTTCTTACAGGTTTACCAGAAGTGCTAAAAGACATGGGGAAAAAAGGAAATAGGAGTTTTGTGTTTGAAGTCAATTTGAATTTCCATGCAAAGGTTAAACAATATTTGTTTGAAACCTTCTTAAATACATCTGAAGGAGCAACAAACCATGACCTGGGATGGCCTTAAGGAGGTGGCTCTCAATTAAAAGTGTTTACAATAAACTTCAATGCACATATACATATTTATATACATATATATATATATACAGGTTTATACATATATACCTGTACCGTATATATACCTGCACATCATTTTCATCACCTCTTCCGAGTTAGTCGTCCCTCGTGTGTAGCGGATTATTGGTCCCAGCCCCAAAGACATTAAATGAATGTTCCTTCTAGTTATTGTCCTTTCTCACGCTACATAGCAAGCTAGCGCGTTAGCGTTATGACAGTCTCACACGCTAGCCAGCTAGCCAGCTAGCCAGTTAGCCCTGAATTTATTTCTTCCAAATTGAAGGGGCCGAAATGAACACAATCAGGACATTTAGCGTTCCTGGTGCATTGTGATATTACGCTACGTGTTGGCATGCTAGCAGTGTGCATGCTAACATTAGCATAGTAGTCTTTTTTTGCCATTTTCATGAGTACCGATTTACAGAAACACTATAATATGCTTGTGTTAACATTGTTAACCTTAGCATAGTAGCATTTTTGCCATTTTTATAAGTACCAAGTCAAAGAAACACTACAATGTGCTTGTGTTAACACTGCTAACATTAACATGGTAGCTTTTTTTTGCCATTTTTATGAGTACCGACTTACACAAACACTATAATGTGCTTGTGTTAACATTGCTAACATTAACATAGTAGCATTTTTGCCATTTTTATAAGTACCAACTCAAAGAAACACTATAATGTGCTTGTGTTAACACTGCTAACATTAGCATGGTAGCATTTTTGTCATTTTTATAAGTACAAACTTAAAGAAACACTATAATGTGCTTGTGTTAACATTGCTAACATTAGCATAGTAGCATTTTTGCCATTTTTATAAGTACCAACTCAAAGAAACACTATAATGTGCTTGTGTTAACATTGCTAACATTAGCATGGTAGCCTTTTTTCTGCCATTTTTATGAGTACCAACTCAAAGAAACACTATAATGTGCTTGTGTTAACATCGCTAACATTAGCATAGTTGCATGTGTAGCCATTTTAGTGCTATTATACTAGGTTCAGCATGCTAATGTTAACATTCCTAACATGCTAACATTAGCATTCTTAACATGCTAACATTAGCATGAGTAGAAACCTACACAAACACTTGGTGCTATCATGTCAGTGCTAGCATGCTAATATTAGCATACAAGCATATTTTAACATTTAACACATTTAACACATGCACACAGTTGGCTCTAGCATGTTAGCATTGTTAGCATGCTAACCACAATATTCCGCAGGTCAACTGTTGCTATCGGTTTCTCTAGCTTGCACTAGCGTGAGTACCTTTGCAGGGCTTTTGGTACATGAAATGTCCTTTTATTTTGCACACCTTGCCTGGGTCTCTGCATCCCGGGGGTCAAGCCATTCCTCAGCTAAGCTGCAGCGTGACAACTGTTTTGTAGCTTTGCTGCTCAGTTTTGTTTGGTTACGGTGCCTTATTTTGCTCTCTGCTCATTACATTTAGTAAATACTCATTGTTGCAACACCCCTGTCTCCGTCTGTGCATCGGGTCAAAAAAATACAAAGCAGACGTAAGAGTGTATTTTATTTCTTTCCACAAGAGTTACAGTCCAACTTGTTTGGAATTCCTGGTGGGTCAGCAGAGTTTCACAGAAAGCGGACTAACCTGCAGTTATCATCATTCCAGGGAAGGAGTCAACTCACTAGTGACCAATTAGGTAAGAGGTTGCAATGGAGCAGGAGGGCAAATAACGGCCTTTAAATGGCTGAGGAGAGCCTATGTGGCCAGGATTGTGTTTGGACCTGAGAGAGGACACAGCAATAGCATTAAGAGCAAGGTGTGCAGTATTCTCGCTCCTCCTGAGCTCGAGATTTTTGCAGCAAGATCTCATAATCCAAGATTCGAGCTCTGTATATACTTTTATGCTGTTAGATGTACGGTAATCCCTCGTTTATGGCGGTTCAATGGTTCCAGACCCGACAAACTTTATGAAAGGTGAATTTTTGACGTAGGATTCCTTATTTATGAATAGAAAATGTTCACAGTTACAGCATAAAAAACGTGTTCACAAACTTCTAAATACATTTTTAATCATTTAGAGAGCCCTGTAGACACCACTACTGCCCTACAGTCTCCTATAAGTACCCAATACTTTACAGTAGACATCGATCCATCCATTTTCTATGCTGCTTATTCTCATTAGGGCCGCGGGTATGCTAGAGCCTATCCCACTTGACTTTGGGCGAGAGGCGGGGTACACCTGGACTGGCGTACCCCGCAGACATACACTTGTCCCTTGTTTGTTGAGGTTAATTGGTCTGAGACCCGAACGCGATAAGTGAATTTCTGCTAAGTTTTCAAAATACATCAATTTCTAAATCATGTTGATTCATGCTTGACTACGGACTATTAGTCATTCATTCATTTATTTTTTTCTCTACCGCTTATTCTCATTAGGGTCGCAGGTAAGCTGGAGCCTATCCCAGCTGACTTTGGGCGAGAGGCGGGGTACACCCTGGACTGGTTGCCAGTCAATCGCAGGGCAAACAAACAAACATTCACACTCACATTCATACTCTAAATGGACAATTTAGAGTCCCCAATTAACCTAACATGCATGTTTTTGGAATGTGGGAGGAAACCGGAGTACCCGGAGAAAACCCACGCACGCACGGGGAGAACATGCAAACTCCACACAGAGATGCCCGACGGAGATTCAAACCATGAACCTCCTGACTATTATTAGTCAGTAAAAAATCCATATTTCAATAAAATCTTTTGTATTTTTTGGCCTAAATTAATCATTGTCAAGCATAAAAACGACTTCATGAATAAAAATACAAATACATCAAAGCGCATTGGGAAGACTCACTGAAAAACACTTAGTGAAAAGTGGTACGGATGTTGTGGTTGGTTCCAGACCCAACCGTCATAAATGAATTTCCGGCCAAGTAGGATACATTATTAATAAATTGAATATATTCATAGTTAGAGCATAGAAAACCTGTTTATGGCTCCCTAAATACGGGAAATAACATTATTAGAGCCCTGTAGACATGAAATAACACCCCAATAGTATATCTATAATACTCCTTCTTTGCTTACATCATATTGTGCAGGTCACGGATCGCTGCGGGGACGTAACAGACTTGCAAAGCAAGCTACTGATCTAAATGGTTGACTTCTCCAATTTACTTTTTCTGAACATAAAGTGTTTCATGACATCACTCCATTTCAGCCCATGGCACGTCGGTTTATTTTTTTGGTTGCCTTTTGCTATTTGGGTTTTGTATTGTTCAGGTAACCATGTAGCCTGGTGAGCCCCCAAAAAAATTATAGTATCTTTTTATCAGGTAATCAATTGGGTCCGGTAACGGTCGTTGTTTTATTGCTTTCAGTGACGCTGGGTGCCATACTGGGCCAGGGGTGTCAAAAGTGCGGCCCAGGGGCCGTTTGCAGCTGTTTTTATTGGCCCATAGCACGTTCTAAAAATATAATTTATCAAGAAAACTAATAAAAAACAAACAAAAAACAGTAAAAAATGAAAAATCATCACTAGGTTTACAAGGATAAGGTCATTAACATTTTAGTAGCATCTAGTTTGCATATTATTTTTTGTAATGCCATTATATAATGAGAAACAACAAAGTTGCAGAAAAATTATGTGACGATACCAGAATAAGGTCAAATATTAAAAGTAATAAGTAAATAATTATGTGGGGGGGAAATTTACAAGTACAAAGAAACAAAAAATATTAGAAAAAAGGACAAAACTGCTGTAATTTTGCAAGTATAAAGTCAAAATATTAAGAGAAAAAAGTTGTATTCCAATGAGAAAAAAAGTTGCAAAGAATAATCTTCTAATATGAGGAGCAAAAATAATGTTGTTTTAGTAGCATATGGTTAAAATATTAAAGAAGAAATATGTTGTAATATTATGAGAAACTGACAAAAGCAAAATAGTTGTAATATCTGGAAATTAGGTTGGGCACAATTTTTTTGATGTTTAACACATTTTTTGTACTTAGCAGGCACTCTTGAATATGCTTGTACAGTAGAGATAAAGAAATAGATATTATCACTTTCTCAATAGAATTTCAAATGGGGGGGGGCATGAAAACATTTCTCTATGTTGGGGGGTGCAGAAATAATTGACAACCACTGAATTAAGCCAACCTGCACACTTTTGGAATGCGGGAGGCATCTGTACTACTACAGGAAAAACACGGTTCAATTCCAAGATGAGACTGAGGTGAACAACGTAAGACAGCGGCTACGTTGATGTCCCTCACCCACACGCTTTTGTTTTAAAGTGATTGTGCAGGACCGACAAGCTCACGCATGTCGGTCCTGCACAATCACCAGAGCACAGTCCGAGTCCGAGTGATTCACCAGAGAAGGGTCTCTGGCAGAATCACCTGCCAGAGACCCTTCTAATGACTTAAGCAAGAAGAATCGCATTAGTGGCAGCAGTTAATTGCCTGCACATGTCAAGCCGGAGCCAGATGTGTATTTCTATTGACAACTTTTTTACTCAATCCTAGATTAATCTCACGTCAGATCATGCTCCAGTTTATAAGGAATACTGGTAAGAACTGAAGGACGTCATTTTTTTCGAACTGAAAAAAAGGACTTCTGCTCTCAACTTTTTATGTCCATATTAGTTCTGGAAACATAAGCAGTCCTATATGTTTTCCACTGTTAAAATAATTACAATATTTTACAATTTCCATCACTTTACAAGTGGAGGAAGAGCAAGTGGTGAATAACTGCGTTTTTTATGAATTTTGTTGCGCCACATTTCGATGCCGGACCTGACCTGAAAAGGGACGGGTGAGGGTGTGGTGGGGGATATAAGAAAGGGGGCAGAAGAACCTCACAAACATATTTCAACCATATTATAAACAACCATGATAATCACAATTTCAGCAACNTTTGCATGTTCTCCCCGTGCGTGTGTGGGTTTTCTCCGGGTACTCCGGTTTCCTCCCACATTCCAAAAACATGCATGTTAGGTTAATTGGCGACTCTAAATTGTCCATAGGTATGAATGTGAGAGTGAATGTTTGTATGTCTTCGTTTGTCTATATGTGCCCTGCGATTGACTGGCGTCCAGTCCAGGGTGCCTCTCGCCCAAAGTCTGCTGGGATAGGCTCCAGCATCCCCGCGACCCTAATGAGGATAAAGCGGTATAGAAAATGAATGAATGAATATATATATACATATATACATACACACATACACACACACAGACACACACACGCACACGCAAATATATACATATATATACACACACACATAAAAAATATATGCATATATACATACATACATACATGTACTCATTTTCGTAGACGTATAAAAACACATACTGTGCACATACACATATCCATGCAGTACATACATACATACACACACATAAAGTGTGCTCATATATGTATACACACATACATACATATTTACTAATAATGATAAACATACAAAAAAAAGAACGAGTAAAGAAACAGAACCTCGTGAACAATGACCATCCAGATGACACATGCAACAAATCTACATTAAATCTACATTACTCGGCAGTGACAGGATAACTGCATCAGAGTGAAACAGAGAATGAGGAGATGTTCGTGGTGAACACACCCATGCATCCAAAACCACACTCCCTCAAAAAGCGAGGGTCCGACTAGGAATACGCCGGAGCACGGCCCCCCAGCAGGCTCGCTACAGAGTGGAAGGCCTGCACCCCCAAGAGGCAACAGCGAGTCCACTTCGAAGAGGTGCAAGAGAGACAGGCGCCACTCGGCAGTCGAGCAAGGGCCACAAGGGGCGCCCGGGCGCCAACCGCCGGAACACCCGCTGGGGGCTGGCCAGCTTCGGGCAAGCAGGACAACCGCCCCCGAGCCCCCGGGCCCAGAAGCCACCCAACCCCCCCCAAAGCAAGGGCCATACTTAACACCCCGGGAGCTCCAGGCCGCCCCAGACACAACTGCCGCGGGCCAACCCCTTCCCCGACGCCAGAGGCAGCCGCCCGTAGAGGGCCCATGGGTTTACCCCCCCGTGCCCCGTCTATCCCAACCCCAGTGCTCACACACCCTAGCCCCAGTACCCACACCAACCCCTGTTCCCCCACTCACACATGCCAACACGCATACACCCACACACCTACATTTTCACATATGCACCTGGATGTGCCACCCCCCCAATGCAGCGAGCAGCACCACCGCGAGCTCCCTCGAGACACGGGGCCATACCACGATACGCAGCCGCCGGGAATCCCACAGACACAGCACACACGGACGGGCGCATGCACGCACGCAGGCACGCAGGCCTGCATGCACTCCTCCCAGCACTGCTGCCGACTGAGACGCAGGGCCGAAACAACCACTCTCTCCCACC
>QODF01000134.1:706174-789514 GCA_024372805.1 Oostethus manadensis
GCCCCGTCTACACCAACCCCAGTGCTCACACACCCTAGCCCCAGTACCCACACCAACCCCTGTTCCCCCACTCACACATGTCAACACGCATACACCCACACACCTACATTTTCACATATGCACCTGGATGTGCCACCCCCCCAATGCAGCGAGCAGCACCACTGCGAGCTCCCTCGAGACACGGGGCCATACCACCATACGCAGCCGCCAGGAATCCCACAGACACAGCACACATGGACGGGCGCATGCACGCACGCAGGCACGCAGGCACGCAGGCACGCAGGCACTCCTCCCAGCACTGCTGCCGACTGAGACGCGGAGCCGAAACAACTACTCCCTCCCACCACCCCCCACCCCAGGGAGCGTCCAAGAAAACAGGGGTGTAATAGGACCCTCTAATCCCCGCCCCCCCCCCACCCAACTTAAAGTGTTATGAGGTGTGAGATGTGTGTGTGTAGGCAGTTAAAATTGAGGAGCCGAAACTGCGTGACACCATGGGCAGAACCACTCCGCGGGCTGAGCACGGCTGAGTAGCTCTGCTCACCCTGGGTCCCGCCACCCCAAAAATGAATGTGAGGTGTCTGTGAGTCTATGTATAGTGAATAAGTGTAATTAAAACTGGGGAGTTTGCGGCCCCCAGGGCATCACAGGAGGTCATGTTTGTGACCCCCCCCTGCCACACCCCCATGGAGCACGTGCACTCCCTAAGATCCCATGTGCTTGTTTGCAGGGAATGGGGGGGCGAGAGCGCGAGAGATAGTAAGACTGGGAGGGAAAAATTATATAACTTCCCTCCCAGAGGACGAGCCATTGGGCAGTAGGCACCCTTGCTTCCCGGGACCCACCGCGGGGCAAGGGCCGGAACGAGGCGAGGCCATCCAAAGGCCCTGGACGCCCAGGGATCGCAGTCCGGGAGCAGCCCCACCCAGATGTCCCACACTAGCCAACAAGCGCGCCACTGTAGGCGATTCCGGCGGCCCACACCCCCGAACACCACCACCACCATCCCCACTCCTTATACGTGAGGAACCCGGGCAACACACCCCACCACTCGAAAAGGCAGCGACCCTCCAGGCAGAATCAGACACCTCACCCTCCACCACTGCCCCCAGTGCCCACATCCTGTTGAATCCCCTGCACCCAACATACGACATACAACACACACACAATCACACTGACACACACCTGCACTCGCGCACACAAACCCACACTCGCCCAACCGCATGCACACTCCCCCAACCCAGGTCCCCCCAGGCACCAATCCGGCACCGGGACGCGCACCCATCCACCCCTGCAGCAGCGAGTCCGGGCCTACCCAGATGCCCCCGGGGGTCAGATACGTCCCCACTCCCACATCCGGGTAGAGGCAGCCCCCGGAACCCAGGGCCCAGGAGCGCCGCCCCACCCACACCCAGCCAGCCCAGCCACCAGACCCGGGGCCCGACGGCCACGACCCAGGCCCCACCCCACGGTCCCCCTCGGCACCAGACCTACCCCAGCCTCAATAGAGATAAACACCAGTCCCCCGCAAAGCAGCGTAGCCCAGCCCCCCTCCCCAAGGGACCCCCAGCGGCCCGTATGCCCCTGGGACCTCCGCCAGCCGCCCAACACTCAGAGTGAAGTGAAAGAGCTAATCACCGGGGACCAGAGCGAATGAGATTGGTCCAATTGATTGTTTAAAGAGCTAGACATTGTCTCACAAGAGATATGATCTAATAAAAGGTTCCTAAATTGGTTCATACTTAGATTGGCTTTTGTTTTCCAATTCATGAGAATAGTTTTCTTTGCGATGCATAACGCAGTAAGGACCATACGTGAGGTGTTATTATCGATATTGATGCCACCTAAATGGCCAAGTAAACACAATGTGGGGTGTGCTGGAATATTACATTTGGACCAAGTGGACAGCTCCTCACATACCTGAAGCCAAAACCTTTGGACAGGAGCACAATACCACACAGCATGTATATAGTTATCAACAGAGTTATTTGTGCACTGTGAGCAAATATTTGACTTTGTGAGACCCATCTTGAACATCCTTTGTCCTGTATAATGAGTCCTATGAAGAATTTTGAACTGAATCAGCTGTAGATTGAAGTTTTTCGTCATTTTAAATGTATTTGAACATATTTGTATCCATGTGTTTTGATCCAAATTACTGAGTAGGTCTGTTTCCCATTTTGCAGTCGGTAGGTGTATTAAATCTTCTGCTTTATTGTTAAGCCTATATATTTTTGATAATAACTTTGGGGCGCAGAGGTTACAGAATTCTGCCACCTTGGTTGGCATTTGCAGGTTCAATTGATTGGGCGTGTATTTTTTTCCTATTATAGATTTGATTTGGTGGTATTCTAAAAATTTGGTGCTGCTGATTCCATATTGGGAGGTGAGCGTATCAAATGACACAAACTTTCCTTCTACTATGATATTATCTAAGTGTTTTATCCCTTTGTTTTTCCAGAGAGGAAAGTTTATCATTATTTTATTTTGTAGGATGTCAGGGTTGTTCCAGATGGGTGTCAGCTTACATGGATAGAGGGAACATTTGTTTATTTTAAGAAATTCCCACCAAGCTGTCAGAGTGGAGCTGATGTTCATACTTTTGTAACATTTATGATGTTTAATGGTTGAACTGATGAATGGTAGATCACAGATTGCTAGATCATCACACAGTGCTTGCTCTATATCTCGCCATGGCTCGTCTGGATAACTCGGTTTGAGCCATTTGGAGACATATTGCAGTTGATTGGCTAAGAAATACTGAGAAAAGTCCGGAAGCTCTAAACCACCCCTGCCTTTGGTTTGTTTTAACGTATTTAAGCTGATACGTGATGGTTTGTCTTTCCAAAGGAATTTAGAGATGTGGGAGTCCAGTGACTTGAACCAGTTGGAGGATGGTTTGGTGGGTATCATTGAAAACAAATAATTAATTTTCGGTAAAACCATCATCTTGACGGCAGCCACTCTCCCCATGAGTGATATGGGTAGACGTCGCCACCGCAAAAGATCACCCTCAGTTGTTTTCAAAAGCTGAACGTAATTCAACTGTGTCAGCTCTGACAACTTGGGTGAAATGTTTATACCCAAATATCGAATATTTCCTGTCCGTATTATGGCATCAGGTATACCCTTAAAGTGACAGTTAATGGGTAGAGCTGTGGTCTTAGACCAGTTGATAGAGTAATCAGACACTGATGAGTACTTGTTTATAAGTTGAATCGTGCCGGAAAGGGACGCTTGAGTATTCTGGAGAAAAAGTAATACATCATCAGCGTAGAGACTTATTTTGTGATCCATTTCTCTGGTGCGGATCCCTTTGATTTCTTCATGTTGTCTGATGGCCGCTGCTAAGGGTTCGATAAATATGGAAAACAGTAGAGGGGACAGTGGACAGCCCTGCCTTGTGCCTCTGTGAAGGCTAAAGCTTGAAGAAGTTTGATCATTGGTCCTCACACATGCATGTGGGTTGGTATAAAATATTCTGATCCAATCAATAAAACCCGGTCCAAACCCAAATTTATTTAATGTTCTGAATAGGAAGTTCCAGTTTACCCTGTCAAATGCTTTTTCTGCATCTAGAGAAAGGATAATAGTTTCCAAATTCTGTATGTAAGAATAATCTATGAGGTTAATTAATCTTCGTGTGTTAGTTGAGGAGTGTCTACCTTTAATAAAACCTGTTTGGTCTGGATGGATTATGGAAGGAGTAATTTTCTCTAACCTTCTAGCCAAAGCTTTACTGATTATTTTAAAATCTACATTAATTAAGGAAATTGGGCGGTAGCTAGATGGGAGTGTGGAGTCTTTTCCTGGTTTTAATAAGAGAGTAATATTAGCTAAGTTCATAGTTGGAGGCATTTTATTTTTCTCCTTTATTTCTAATAACATTTTGTAAAAAGTTGGCGCCAGTGTAGTCCAGAATTCTTTGTAGAATTCTTTATTATTAGGCATGCGCTGGAGAGCTTCCTGGAGTTCGCCAACAGATAGAGGTGAGTCCAGAGATGTTTTGTGGTTCTGTTGTAATATCGGTTGATTTGAATTATTAAAAAACAGATCTATATAATCATCTGATGGGTCTAATTCTGTTGTGTGTAACACTTAATAAATATCCCTGAAATTGTGTTTATTTTATCAGGATCATGGCTGATATTTCCTGCTGAGTCTTTAACGCCGTAGATAGTTGTTTTCTCTTTATTTGTTTTTAATTGATTAGCCCAAAATGTCCCAGATTTGTTACTATGTTCAAAGTTCTCCAAGCGAAGCCTTTGTACTAAGAATTGTGTTTTCTTATTTAATATTTCCTCAAGTTCCAGTTTGGTTTTTCTTATTTCATTTAGAGTGTGTTCATCTTGAGAGACAGAGTAGGTCTCCTCTAACGATTTCATTTTACCTTCCAAAACGGATATTTTGGAAGTCTCTTTCTTTTTCTGGTGAGAGGAAAAGGAAATTATTTTCCCGCGCATTACTGCCTTCCCTGCCTCCCAGAGAACACAGGCTGATGTTCCTGGTAAATCCTTGTTTTCTATGTATAGAGACCATTGTCTCTTGAAGTAACTGATAAATTCCGAGTCTTTAAACAATGACGTATTCAATCCCCAGTTTCGTGTTGGTGGTTTACTGTTCTTATTACTTACCAGTGTAAGTGACACATTTATACATTTATACTCGACCTGCATTTCAATAGTAGCCAAAAGGTCGACGTTGATTGCAGCATCACTGCAAATCTTAAAATAATATTTATTAGGGTTATATAATAGGGGTACGATAATAGGGATTTTCATCACCATCAAAGGCCGCAAGGTGGATGACTGGGTAGCATGTTGGCCTCACAGTTGGGAGAATCGGGTTCAATTCTCCGTTGGGCCTCTCTGTGTGGAGTTTGCATGTTTTCCCCGTGCGTGCGTGGGTTTTCTCCGGGTACTCCAGTTTCCTCGCACATTCCAAAAACATGCATGTTAGGTTAATTGGCGACTCTAAATTGTCCATACGTATGAATGTTTGTTTGTCTGCTCTGCGATTGATTGGCGACCAGTCCAGGCTGTACCCTGCCTCCTGCTTGAAGTAGGCTGGGATAGGCTCCAGCATACCCGCGACCCTAATGAGGATGAGCGGCATAGAAAACGGATGGATGGATCACCATCACAGAGCTTGCTGATTGCTGTCTGTGGCTATCACTGCCAGCAAAACATACAACACAATATTAGTAAATCCTTTTTAGGGATGCTCCAATCCGGGTTTTAGGTCTTGATCTTCCATTAATGAAATTGGCCGATACTTATAGCAATCATATAGATTAAGTATAATTTGTTTAATTTACTATTGGCTATATCAGGGGTCACCAACAGTTTTTCTTGTGAGAGATACTTTTGCAACATGAAAATCACACGATAAGAGCTACTTATTTCAGTAACATTTATTTTTCATAGCGTATTACAACCCGGCAATAAATATGCTTGTTTTTACCAGAACAATAACAAAATGCTGGTATCCCCACTGATGATTGCATCACGGGCCTCGAAAACTTGCCACACTACACCCAGTTCCCGCCCCACCCATGCTTCACAAAACGTAAGCTTGTTAATGTTATGTTTTGTGGCATGTTTTGTAGGGTGTAAAGCTTGTATCACTTTCACAACGATGGTTTTATACGGCAGACATTCAGTTTTGGCTTTGCGAAGGCAAAGTGGCCGGGAGATAGTCGCTATTGGCTGGATGCTGCAACAGGGCAGAGGTGATTGATGGAGGTGATTGTCGTTATAAAGCAAGTATGGACATATGCTGGTATTGTGCTTTTTCATAGAGTGGAAAACTTGTCTTTCTATCAGTTTCAATAAGTACATCTTTTATTTTTTATTTTTTTACTAGGTCTGCTCTTTGAAACGTAAAATAATTGCATGGAGTTTCATGCCTGCGCTAAGTAAGCAGCGATCGCTGCTCACTGATCTTTTATTTTGCAGCGTGCATAGAGCTGTCAGTGTCAAAAAAACATACTAACGTCATGTGTCGCTCTCTTGGCTTTGCTTTGATTTTGTGGCTGCAAAGTGTTGGAATCCGGTTCTTGGACCATATTCTGGTCGTGACGTCACAGCCAACATGGCATCTGTTCAGAAAACTCAAAGTGGGGGTGTGTTAAAAGCAGCATTTCATTTCACTCCAATATCGTAGTTATCAATGACAGCAGCGTGACAAAAAAATTTTCTCAACTGATTACTGTCATGTTGTTGTTTTTTTCAAACTTTAAAAAAAAATAATAAACACTTTAAGTAGCCCTACAAACTAAAGTACCAATGAATAAATAAATAGCGAGTAAAACTAAATGTCAATATATCTTTACAAATTTAACATGCATATTCATTATCTTGAAGAATAGGAGCTAACCAAAAAACACCAGTTTTATGATTCAGTTATGACATTTCAGCTTGCCTGCAGGCTGCTATGTCTAAAAAATATTATAATCAGCCTAACAAATGTCACAGCAACCCTGTCACTCATCCGACCTCGCCCACATGCACATACAAGGTCAGTATGTGACGATGCTATTGTATCTACAAACACATCTACAGCTACAATGCTTGAAAATGGTTCTGGACCTACAAACAAGGGAATCAGTGAGACAGCACATAATTATTCATATGTTTCACTTAACCTTTAACATGCAGTCCCAAGCAGTGCCACAGCCAGAGTTTGCATATTGGTCCCAGATTATTATGAGAATGGTTCGGCATTTGTCCTTGTTTACGTGCCCTGTTGAAGCATCCTTGGCCGTGCTTGCTTACACTTCAGATGAATAGCATTCCCCGGACCCCGGAGGCGCCCAACTTCTCCTGAGACCTTTAAGTGTTTGTTGACAGACTAACATACTTTGGCTTGTTTAGCTGTCTCATCTCTCTAAAATTTAAAAGGTCACTCGCAATTCCTCCGCCAGCCAAACCCACTTACAAGAGAAAAGGAAAAAAAGTACGACCTCAGGAAAGTGCCCTTACGAGCGGACCCCGAGAGCTCTTGGTGAAACAAACAGAATCCCTGCTGGCACAGTTACCAAGTTTAGACAACCCGTCTATATGGTTAGATTTCAGGCTACAATCCCACTGCAGGTCGGTTGCGATTGTTATGTATCGAATTTATTCACGTTACTATTTCATACAAAATGCAGATATAAATATCAGATATGTATTTGATGCTACTGCAGTCTGTGCAAGAGTTGGGGAAAGGTAATCACAGATTCAAGGCCAAAAGTATTGGTTTGCACAACGTTTCCTTGTGCCATCTCCGGGTTGGGGATGAGATCCTGCTCCAAAGTGGTGGAGTTTAAGTACCTCGGGGTCTTGTGAGGGAAGGATGGAACGCGAGATGGAGAGACGGATTAGTATGGCTTCTGCAGGCAAAACTCTCAATTTACCGGTCGATCTACAGTATGTTCCTACCCTCACCTATGGTCATGAGCTTTGGGTAGTGACTAAAAGGACAAGCAGTCGAAATGAGTTTTCTCCACAAGGTGGCTGGGCTCTCCCTAAAAGATAGGGTGAGAAGCACTGTCAACAGGGAGAGACTCGGAGTAGAACCGTTGATCCTATGCATTGCGTTGAGCCAGATGAGGTGGCTCAGGCATCTGATTAGGATGCCTCCCACAAGCTTCCCTGGGGAGGTGTTCAGGGCACGTTCGACTGGTAGGAGGCCTCGGGGAAGACCCGGGACACATTGACACGGGAGACTTCCAACCAGCCTGGGAACGCCTCGGGATCCGCCGGGAGGAGCTGGACCAAGTGGGGAGAGGGAAGTCCGGGCTTCCCTGCTTAGGCTGCTGCCCCCGCGACCTGACCTTGGATAAGCGGAAGAAAATAGACGGATGGATGTGTGAGTGAGGTGTCAGTGACTGTTCTGCCACTGTGACTCTTGAGCACCCACACACTCATTGGCACAGTCGATGTAGCAAGTTCCTACAAACGAACAAAAATCGTGACCTCTTCCTTGTAATTATAATTTGGCTCTGCTATTAGTTGTCTACTGTATGGAACTGTAAAACAATGACTCCCATTTTTTTTCAGATCAATACGGGAATTACAACTGGGGCTCCACCCAGTTGATCATAGCTGTAACATTTACAGTATACAAGCATAAACACAGCAGATGACTGCACTATACTGTATGTGACTCATTTTGCAACTACTGGCCATTAAATTCATGAGCTACATTAAATGAACTGCGGCGGATTCAGATTAAGGCCACCGTGTATAGTGATGGAATGTTGGCCTCCTTTCTGAGTGCCAGCTGTTTTGGCTCAGCTCCCACAGAAAAGCTGGCTCTTTTTGCTCCCAAACATTTAGATTCATTTTTTACATTTAGTGCCACTTGTAGCCTTATATTTTAATCTAACTCAGCCAAGGAGGGATATCACCTTTAAGGTTATTCAGTCATGTATCCGGCATTGCACAGAGCCTTCTGTCAGTGGCCATTTTTCCATCAAGACCACATCGGTAACGGAATACAGTTCCACACAAGATCTGTGGTGCTCAGTCAAAGTGACAACTGGGTTCTTGGCCACATTTTTTTCCAGGCTGTTCTGCCCGGTTTGCTGAGTCAACAAGATGTTTTCTTTGCTATGCCATTAAGGTTTGGGTATGTTTCATGAAAAAACGCACAAAAAATGCATCTACTGTATGCAAAGTTTAAGACTTAAACTGCACCTTTTTTTGAATTTTTCCTGTCATCCGTGTGTGAGACATGAACATGCATATCTTTCTCTTTTCTGTTGGTTCTAAACATTTAAAAATAAATAAGACAGAGGCTCCAGAGGTCTCCTCACCCTAAGAGATAGGGTGAGGAGCTCGGCCATCCGGGAGAAGCTCAGAGTAGAGCCGCTGCTCCTTCACATCGAGAGGAGCCAGTTGAGGTGGCTCGGGCATCTAGTCCGGATGCCTCCCGGGCGCCTCCCTGGTGAGGTGTTTCGGGCATGCCCAGTCGGGAGAAGGCCCCCGGGAAGACCTAGGACACGCTGGAGAGACTATGTCTCACAGCTGGCCTGGGAACGCCTTGGTGTCCTCCCGATGGAGCTGGAAGAGGTCGCTGGGGACCGGGAAGTCTGGACTTCTCTAATGAAGCTGCTGCCCCCGCGACCCAGACCCGGATAAGCGGAGGAAAATGGATGGATGGATAAGACAGAGGCAGGTAATGAATGCACGTAATTGGACACACCTATTCCGCCTACAAAGCTTGCTATTAAAACACCACCAAAAACCTCCAACAAGGTTTTATATACATGCTGTATCAGGCGCAGTCACAATACCATGTAACACTTACAGTATTTTGCTGTCATTTTTGCTGGCCATTTTAAGCATTGTTAACTTTTAAAAACTCCAAAACAAAACTATAGTAGCAGTGGTGGCAGATCCAATACATAGCATTACCATTTGGCAGTGGCCTGAGGCATTGTAAGCGAGTGTGTGGTGAAGCTAATTGCTAGCCAGCTGGTAGCTAGTCGGTGTGGTGTGGCGAGGTGTCACTATGCCAGTAAAGTAGTTCTTCAGCGTAACAATAATAATAATGATAATAACAATCACTGTAGCTTGGATGGCACTTTTTTCTGTTTTTTTTTCAGATTTTTTCAGTTTTTTTCAGAATGCTTTTTCCTTTAATAAGCTGCCTCTTTTAGCTTTATCTTTAGAACACACATGTGTTCATGTCTCATGTAAGCATTGTGGATCATGGGCAAAATTCCCCCAAAAAGTGCAGTTTTTCTTTAAGGTTGTGTTACACTTATTTTTGCTCTTATGTGACCTGACCTGCATCTGATTTTTTCGGAGTCAGTTTGAGCAGCACAATTAAGTATTTTTCAAATGTGACTCCAGCCTCTTTCTTATGTGGATATAAATCTATGAAATATCCGATGCTACTGCAGTCTGACCTCTACATCATCGGAATGTTTATTGTGCCGTTCAAGAGTACTCATAAGCAAAGGTTCTTTATTGCATCCAAAACATATTTAAAAAATCTGTGTCTTATGTCGATCTCCCACCACTCCTTACTCCGACATCCACCCACATGCTCTTCGCAGACGTCTCCAAGTCTTGCTCTCTCTTTTCTTCATCTCCTATGCATCGTTTGGTTTAAAAAATGTGGACTGCGGTTGCAACTGTCAAAAAGACTATGTCTTGTGTGCAAGCGCTTCATTTTGCTGATATATTGCATTCTTGTTACAAAAAAATTCAAGTCTCAATTTCTACATAGTTAAGATTTTACCAAAAAAATCTTAATTGATATTTTTGTGTCTGAATTGATCAATATGATCAATTCAAATCAAATCAGATCAAAATCAAATTGATCAAACCCTGCGGTCCGAACACAGCCTCAGTTCTTCTTCACATGTCCTTTACCCAAGCAGGTGGTCCCCATCCAGATGCTATAAGGAAATCAGCCACTGGATCTGAAACCATAATGTTGTTGCCATGTACAGCAGAAACAAACAAGCAAATGCTTGTGTTTTGTACAAAAGCAATTGCAGCAATTGCAGCAATTGCAGCAATTGCGTCCTGTACTGACGTAACAAAAAACACATGCATGCCACCTTGACAAAATATGTAAATTGACCAAAATACAAACACAGACAGCTTGTAAAAATCTCTCTATTGTATCTATCATTTGGGACGTAAAATCAGCATCATTCCTCAGCAGTAGTTGTGTTTTGACATTTCCTTCTCTCACCGTACATAATATCAAACTGATTTTTGTTGCAATATCACCTCACATTCGGTTAAATATCGCTTTATAGGGGAACAAATGGCATTACCCACTAGGAGGCAAGATGGACTCCCACTACAGACACCAGAGCTGAACTTACTTAAATGTAATTGCAACAACTCTAATAACGCACCAGTCATGCCTGGCGGGTTCCAGACCAGACTCAGAAATATGCAATTGCAAAACAAATAGCTACGCTATGACTTTCAAACAAAAACATATTTTACTATGAGAAGATACAGTATGGCCACACGGTGGTCGAGTGGTTAACATGTTGGCCACACAGTTAGGAGATCTGGATCTCCACATGGCATCTCGGTGTGGGTTTTTCATGTTCTCCACGGGCTTGTGTGGGCTTCCCCCAGGTTCCAAAAAAACATGCACAGTAGGTTAATTGGTGACTCTAAATTGTCCATAGGTATGAATGTGAGTCTGACTGGTTGTTTGTCCGCCCTGCGATTGGATGAGAAAAACTTTCCAGGATCCATCATGTTTGCAGCCTTTGTCATTAACTAAGACACTTCAGACCTGTTTACCTTCGGAGATGATACCAGGGGCTGTTTGCCGACCCCCGACAACATGGCTCCTTGGACCACACAGGATTCAGAAATGGGGATTTGGAATGAGTTAAAATATGAGATGTTAGATCACTTGCTACGAAACACTTAGGACCAGTCCACACAAATGCTTTCAGCAAACACGGCTTGCCATTGCAGCCAGTTTCGTGAAGGTGTTTTTTGAAAACGTCTCACACCACGGACCAATCCCAAAACCGGTTTGGCGCGTCTTCGAGTGGACCGCCAATATGCCACTTAAGTGACTCCACATGCCCCATCCCTCAACACTCTGAAGTTGGCGACATGAGAGGCTTGTGCTCTTGCTACATAACTGAATTATGTGATTGAGACTTCCACACCAATCTTCTGCTATTCTACTGTGATAATGAGCAGCAAAGGCTCTTGGATGACTTCAATCAAACACTCCTAGAGCCATCACAAAGTCAGGAACTTGATGAACTGGAACTTGGCAAAAGAGACTAATGACATACCGCCTCAGACAGTCTCCATAGTCGTACGGCAGATATGCAAAGCCTTATGACATTATGATGACTGTGTTCTGTGAAAATTGACTAATGGCTGCACCCACTTAACACAATAAGCAGAATTCATAAAATACTGTTTTGGATTCGACCAGCATCCAACTGGGATCTCAGCATCAAGGATAATGTCCTTCCCCAAGTGGAGGATTTCAAATACTTCTGGGTCTTCTTCTGGTTGACAGGTGGAATGGTGCAGCGTCTGCAGTGATGCGGACTCTGCAGCTGTGGGTCGTGACCGAAAGGAAAAGATTGTGGGTTTCCTCCACAGGGTGGTTGGGCGCTCCCTTGAGAATCCGGGAGAAACTCGGAGTAGAGCTTCGGCATTGAGGGGAGCCGGATGAGGTGGCTCGGGCATTTGGTTATGGAGAGGTGTTCAGGACACGCCCGACAGGTATGAGGCATGTTGGAGAGAGACCGCGGGATCCGCCGGGAGGAGCTGGACGAAGCAGGAGAGGGAGGCCTCTCAGATACGCCCAAAAGACACACATTATTTAAATGGCATACATACATAAAAACATATTGTACTCACAACTTTTATAATTAACTCCTTTATCACTCTCCACCCTTGTTTTGTTCAATGACTCGCTGTTGGCTACCGTCCTCTGTGGGTGGGTGTGCTGTGTCTTCTTCTGTGGTATGATTAACAGTGCTACACGTAGGTGAACAAGTGTAATACACTGCTTGGAGTCGTTTTACGTGGTTCATCTTGACAGGAATACTGAAAATCCTGTGTGGACAGTAACTTTTTGACAAAGTTAAATAGAAAACCCTTCATAACGTTTTGTTTTTCCGTAGGCGGACAAGTGGCATAGAAAATGAATGGGTGCATGACAGGGTTTTGGAATTAATACTGTTTTTGATTGATTGACATCTGGGGAATGTTGTGTTAGCCAAATGTAAAATCCATAAAGTTCTATATGAAAGACCACCCTCAGCTACTGCTGCACTTTAATGTGGTCTTAAGGAAACACAAGCCGATGTGTGGTTGGGCCCGGCGAGCTGAGGGGCTTTGTGTCGGCATTCCTCCATATGTCTTAGGATGGTCCAAAACCGCAGGCCTTGACATGAGCGGCAGTTCCAAAGCCGGCTGCCAAGATTCAATGTGAGCAATACTTCTGTTTGCAATCCAAGAGTGCTCCATTGGGATTTCTAGCAGTGGAAAGTGGTCAGAAAAAAAATGTTCAGAAAAGGCCCAAACCAACATGCTAATGAAAAAAGGTCTCCCAAGCAAATAAATTGACCCAACACTCGAGACATGTTGCTTCCCAATGTTTTTGTTTTTAATCATACCACAAAAGACCCAAAAGAATCTGTTCTCCAGGCCTTACAGTGGTGGTATCCTGGATTTCTTCTGCTGAGACCCCCCATGGTAATTACACTGTATGAAGCAGACTGTTAAAAGAAGGGGGTGGGTGGATGGCAGTGCACTAGGAATAACTGTTGGCCATGGAGCTAATAGGCATGGAATGATGACAGATATCATGGAGTGGACGCCTTGCAATGGCTGGGAAGGAATTAATAAGCAGGAATGGGTTAATAGTGCATTAAGAGCCAGCAGGAGAACGGCAGGAGAGAGGAGGGAGAAGCTTCTGAAGTCAGCTGTGAGTAATCAGCCCATGGCGAGCTGTCAGCGATTACCATAACAGAGCAATTGGACGTGAAAAATGGATAATAGTATGGACAGAGAAGTGTGGCACTTTGTGTGTGTGCGTGTTGGGACGGCTGTGGGGGAGGTTTGAAATGCACAAAACCTACTGGCTGTCTAGTCGGGGTGAGAAGGAGGCGGTGGTAATTTTTCAAACAAACATATGCATGGTACTATCTGCTTGTGCTATTGTTCCATACTCATGAACTCATGAGTTAAGGACCAGAAACAATGTGGTTTTGTTGTTTAAAACTTATTGGATGGCTTTGATTTGCTCCTACTTTGAAATACAAATGTTTTTCTCAACCGTACCTGCTTCTTCTACCTGCCATTCTCTGAAACTTTTGACACTGGCATATGTTTGAAAAGCTGCAAATTTCTTCTGTGAATGCGCCTCCTGCCCTTCGCCTAGTCGGATTCCACCCAAGTGTTTATGAACCTGGACGATATTTCACAGCTTTTGAGGAAGGAAAATAAAGATGATTAGGAACAAACGCCTGGAAAATCGATACGCCTTCGGAAGGACGCATTAAACAATTTATTTGATTTTGTGCACCAAATCTCTTGGTTGGCATATTATCCCATTCGATCAGTCGTAACTCTCCTCTAATCAAATGGACATTCATCCCTGGGAAGAGGGATTATCATATTTTAACTGTAAGTGTCTCTCAACTTAACAGCAGTAGTTTATTTTTTGAGAATGAAAGGAGGAATGAGCCGCAAGATGCATGGGCCTCAGTCAGCAACCAGCCTGTTAATATTCTCATTGTATACTCAGGGCATTTAATCGATCGCAATTGGACTGTTCAGGTTCTCTTAGAAGATGTTTGCCTTTCATCTGAGCAGGCCTCATCAGTTTATGCTCAAAGACTCGGTGGGACACACACAACAGTCAGACTAGATAGGACAGCTCTAGTCTGAGAGCTTGGTGCAAGATCCAAACTATTTAACCTCCTCAGTCAGGAATTCCAATCTTTTTTTGGAACATCTGTATGTGGAGTTTGCATGCGTGCACGGGTTCCCACAGGGTACTCCGGGTTCTTCCCACATTCCAAAAATATGCCTGTTAGTTTACCTGGATTCCCATAGGTGTGATTGCAAGTGCGAATGGTGGTTTGTCTACAACTGTGGTTCCCAAACATTTTACAGTGGCGTACGCCTTCAGACATATGACCTGAAGCCCCATATTCTCCCTGCTCCTACACATTTAAAAACCTTTTTATCATAAGTAACTTGAAATATTTTTATGAAGTTTGACATAAGAACTGATAAATAGATAAGTAATCATTATACATGTCTTTTATTCCAGTTTTACGTTGGCATCCTCTCATTAGAATGGGTTAATTTTGAGCTTTCCTTTTTTTGTCCACTCACAATGGCTATGGTTTAAATCTGCATAATAATTCTAGGCCAAATTTAAAAAGGTGAACAATCACGATAACGCAGTAGCCCAAATACAAAAATACATACTATGATAAACGATATAACAATAAAGCCTCATTTTTGAGAAAATTCCACTCACGATGACAGGTTTTCACTGCTGCTTTGTGCGTAAGGGAAGTCTGGGCTTCCCCCTTGGGCTGCTGCCCCCGCGACCCGACCTCGGAAAGGCAGATAAAAGCGATTGGCTTTAACTTGTTTAAATGTCCAACAAAAAGTTGTTCGAACATAATGCTTAAAACACGATCGTTTCCCATAATGAACTAGGGTTTGGGGATCCGCAGATGCCTCCAGCGTGTAGAAGAAGATGACGCTAGTTTTTGATGCGCTCGAAAAAAAACGCACCACGAACACAAGATATTTTTCATTTTTCACAACCTCATCATGGAGACAAAAAGCGACAGCAAGACTGAAATTGTGTGTGATGGAGATATTCTGAGACTCTTCAAAGATGCTAAAAAAGACGACTTCAGTGGTTTCAATGAACAGGAAGAAGATGAATAAAACAATGACTTTTCTGTTATGTTTGAGCCGTTTTATTGCCGTGTTACAGGCGCTGTTTGGAAACAAGGTTTTTATTAATTCATTTATTTTCTATACCGCTTATCCTCATTAGGGTTGCGGGTATGCTGGCGCCTATCCCAGTTGACTTTGGGCGAGAGGCAGGGTACACCCTGGACTGGTCCCCAGTCAATCGCAGGGCAAACAAACAACCATTCACACTCACATTCACACTCTAATGGACAATTTAGAGTCGCCAATTAACCTAACATGCATGTTTTTGGAATGTGGGAGGAAACCGGAGTACCCGGAAAAAAAACACACACTCACGGGGAGAACATGCAAACTCCACGCAGAGATGCCCAACGGAGATTCGAACCCTGAACCTCCTGACTGTGAGGCCAACGTCCTACCCACTCATCCACCGTGCGGCCAAAAGGTTTTTAAACATTCACAAAATCTGTGTTTTCTTTTCCCTTCTGCTTATCAATTCTGTGTAAATACCTAATTTCACAACGTACAGGTATATGTCCGCAGCATATATATATATGCATATATATATATATCCGGTGTGGCTAATATATGTATTAAACAGCTCATCCGAAAATGAGGATGAGCTGAGAGCTGGTTCATCAATGCTGGCGTCATGAACTATAAAATGATTTTTTTGCAAATTTACCGGACGCTTTCAAAACCTGAACAATGTAGAACACAATTGCAAAGAATACATAACATACTGAAGCCAATTGGATGAATCATGTCAGGTACCCTTTTCGGAGGCCATGTTCCACTCTACTGAACTCTTGAACAGGTCAGTTGCTGCTGAGGAACAAAGTCACTTGCTAAGAGCAAGAATGCAAATAAGGTAGAAGTTACTTTTGAAAATATGAATAAAAATAGCCATTTTTGGTTGTAGACACCTCAAATGTATTTATCTGACAGGCTTTAAGGCTGTATTTGACTTGGCCTGTCCAGCATCACCCACGCAGTCACATTTAGACCCCAAACACCAAGCAGGTGGCCAGGAACATTGGGTGGCCACAGATCACATAGCAGCACAAATGGCACATTACATTTCATTACATAAGAAGATGGACTAAATGAACAGAATGTGTGGTAATGTGGAGTGTCAGAGTCTCAATCTGCCTGCATCTGTGTCTGAATACAGTCTGCATGTCTCAGTCCAGAACATTAGTTATACCTGCACTCTAGTTAGAACTTGTATAAGAGGTGCATTTACATAATAATCATAATAATACAATATTTTGCTTAAATGTATTTTAATCAGATTGTCCAGTGAGTTGATTGTGTGAAAGTAGTCTAAAGGGTGAACCGAGTTTGCCTTGGCCTGCTTTGTTCTTTGGGTGCGTTCCGCGGCATATGTGTGTCACTGTAGCTAGGGTTGCAACTAACAACCATTTTCATAATCGATGAATTGGTCGTTTATTTTTTCGAATAATCGGATTTTTTTAAAGACATTTTTGATTCTTCCTTCTTTGCAGTAATTCTTTTAAGAATGCATGAATGGATGTTTTCCCTCCAAAATTCATAGCAAAGAAGCAGATCTCAGTCACCGAAATTGAAGTAGCAAAGTATAAACCATCAGTTGACAAACGTCACTAACACTCTGCTGCCGTTTCCCTGTGCTACCAGTAGGTTTTGTGTGTATGCACGGTAAGAGATCATGGAGAGAGTGCAGAAATGTAGACGTTTTCCTAAGCACAAGTACAAGTATGGGCTTTGATTTGCGTGGGAAAGCTTTTAGACACACTCTACACACACATCTCTGCAGTGGTTTGCTTTGCAAGATATCAAAAAGAGCCAAAATGTTGATAGCTCTTTCCCAAAGTCAAATGTGATGTGTGTGAGGTATCTTGTTTTGCCTCAAACACAAAAGATAATGTCTGCTTTCATGGATCACTAAGGAAATTTAAAAATAGTTACATTAGAGTGGCTAAAATCAGAATATTTATAATACGATTTTAAATGAAACCGGGAAGTCTGGACTTCCCTAACGAGACTGCTGCCCCCTCGACCCGGACCCGGACCCGGATAAGTGGAAGAAAATGGAATGGATTACCAAAATAGTTGTCTATTATTTGGATAATCGATTAATAATCGATTCATCGATTAATCGTTGCACCTCCAACTGTAACTATTGGTGGCTTGTCAGAATACGTGATCTTCCCTGTAAACACCCTTTACAGTAAAGATATGTGTGGTCACAGACTGGCCAAACAAGCAGGTGGCAAAGACTGTGAAGCCAACGTATACAGTAAAATCACACACACACTGGTGGGAATAAACCTCAACAGGCCTCCTTTCAGTCCTGAGCCACGAGTAGAACGCAAGCTCACTGGCAGTGTCCCTTCTTGGGTGAGCGTCCAGACTCAGACAGCCTGGCAACATGTGGCCCTTGGGCCTCACAGATGCCAGCTGAAGAGGTCCTGGAGTCTGGATGTGTGTGTGTGTGTGTGTGTGGTAATGTGTGAGATCTCTCCTTTGGGCACCACATGCTCCAATCAGTGCTTGTGAGAGTTTGTGATTTGTACACTACTCAAAGGATCATATGCCCAGCTCAAAACAAAAGCTTGTTGTTGGCCAAAAGAAAGTAAGTGTGTGTGGGTGTGTGTGTGTGTCGACAGATGTCGAGAGCATGCCGGTCCCTTGAGTAAGAGGTTTGGAGTATCCGACTTACCTGAGGCTGCTGTGCAGCTGTCCTATAAGCTGATCACTGTCCCTCGTAGACAATGTTTGTGTGCAATGTGACTGCCTGGTCTTACTTGTAATACATAGTTGGTTCCTTGCGGAGGAGATGGTACTTCACTCTCAAATCACGTTTGGGATCTTGCTGTAAAGATAAAACATCCTTGTGTCCTACTTTCAAGTTATGGCCAATATTTTTATCATCTTCGGAGATAACTCACTTCTCACCGATGGAATGATAAAAAAACAGCACAATGACGCAAAATGCAAAAAGAGCTAATAGGCTATTCAAAACCAAGGATTATGGTCTGCAGAAGCACAAGAAAGATCTGGAAAGAAGACAAAAACTTGACCCACATACACACACATGCCTTCAATACATACTTTGCATCTGTGCACATACTAAAGTGGTACCTCGTTTGTTTTTTGGTAATTTGTACAAAAGTCACCGAAAATGAAAGATACAAAAAACAAAGCAAGGAAATCATGTTCTGTAAATCTGATTAATACCTGCATAAAAATGCTAAATAATTATAAATGATGAACGAAATAGATAAATAAACATTTTACATAATTTTTATATCTTTGACAGTCTCAGACTTGGTATTTTTGAAGTATGACATTGCCATCCAATATGAACGACAGCTAGGAACCGTTCTTGTTTTTCCCAGTCACATGGGGAATTAACCAAGAGACAATTCAGGAGTCATCCTTAAGGTTTCATATTTTTACAGAGCAAGTAAATGGACCGTCCACCAGTCTATTGGAGAGTTTGTTTGTATGTTTTGTCGTTCTGTATTAGTAACAATGTTCTTGTGCGGAAATATTTGCGCTAAAAGTAATTCATAGTAGCTTGCTTTGTTTTTTTTCCCCATCAACTTCATTTTTATACATTGTTCGAGTAATTGATTTATCGATTACACTGACAGGCTTGAAAATAAGTCAACTATTTCTCATCCCATGACCACGTCATTTTTTAAAGTTGCATGTTAGACTACAGCTAAGTGAGGTTACGTGAGGATAAAAAGCCAAAGTAGTTTTAAGTTGAATTTAAAGTTTCCTTAACTGTTCAACCTCAAGAAGTGACGTGAAGGGGGTATTAAAATGTGGAATAAAAAAAGAAACGTAAGCAGCGGTACTGATAAATAAGTGCAAGACGAAGGCTGAAACGGTGCACCGTGCTCTGACAGAAAGAACCCCTTAAAAAATGAACTATGGGGACTGAGGAAAAGATGACATCAAATCAGAACAGGAGGGAGGTCTTCGACACCCCCCACAGCCATCCTGCTAAAGAGTGTGATAATACTTTTTAAAAAGAACGCAAAAGCTACACGCCTTTGGAATTACAGCCCAGCTATCGGTAAGCACAAGCTTCAGAGCGAGACGGCGTGACAGGTGTACATTTCAGCAACTTCAACAGGGCGGATTAAGCCACTAGTGGCTCCTCTTCATATGCATTCCTTATGGGAGTTAAGGCCATTTGATATGCAGGGCCAAAGGCAAGATTACCAGCTCATAGGCCCATGGAGAGAGGTGTGCTGCAACTAAAAGCCTGGATTTGAATAATTGTGGCAGGGCTTAGCGCCCAGAATCAGCATAGAACAGAACCAATGGATTATTACACACACAGTCACAGACACGCACACCAACTTCCAAAGGCTTTGACTTGTCTGACTCAATAACTTACAGTATCGCTGTGTGTGTGTCTCTTGCGTTGTGTCGTCTTCATTCCGTAATGTAAATGCATGTCTTTGCTGTTCTTCTGGGCGCCCGTATATTATTGTGTGTATTATGCAAGTGCGTGTGACATACATGTCCAGGCCTGAGTGGGTGCAAACATGTGGTATTATAGTGTCAATGGCTGCATTTACCTCTGCATTGGACTGTGTGTGTGTGTGTGTGTGTGTGGTGTGAGAGAGAGAGAGCGACAATGCCAACACCTAAACAGCAGAGCCATTCTTCCAGTTCCGTACTTTTTGACACTGGTTGAAGGCTTAGCAGCGCTTGAGGTGCCAGACTTACACACACACACACACACACACACACGCAAAGTAGTGCAAAGAATGCATAATAAAGGAAAGGATGAGATGGCTACCAATGAGTTTTGAGAGCGGAATAGTGAGGGGAGTCTTGAAATGCAATGAAACTGTGGGGAGTTAGCAGGTATTTTAAGATAGGGGGCTTAGATGTAGTTCGTCTTGTCCTTTACCACAACCTTTTGGTACATTTAGATGGACCTGCTCCAAACAGCTGAGACCACTGTGTCATACACACAGACCTAAGATAGGACGGCCTCCACCCCTGCGCTGTGTGTCATTCTTCCCGGTGCATTAAATTGTTCGAACTGAGCTGAGCTCGTGTCTGAGAGTTATCTGGAAGCTCCAAAGATAATGAATCAAAAGCGATGAAGACCTACAGGTGTGAGGGTGAGGATGAGCGGTAGGTGAGTAGAAACTCAACAATGAGGTCATTTCTGAAGAGTTTTGCTGTAACATTTGAGTTGGGCATCAAACGATGACTATGAGAGCACAGGTGAACATTTCAGCTTTTTTCCTTTCTGAGTAAAATTTGGGCAGGTGTTGGCAATACCGATCCGATAACGATACTTGGTGGAAATTTCAAAAAGTGTATTTCAAATCATAGCATAGCCCACAGTATAAAGAAAACAAGACCTATGCAATATTTATTAAAACTCTGAAGTAGACCTCTGATAAACAGAAGAAGATGGATGGAACTCTGAAGTTGATATTGAGGTAGCAGCGTGTTTTACAGTACAGCCAAACCAAGATAAAAGAGGAAAAACAGAGGACAAACATGTATAAAATATGCAAAAATTGTGTTTAAAAAAATCAATATACAACACAATAATACAATAAATTATTTTTTTTAAATATAATATAAACAATATGATTAAATCTAAAGACTGGTCGTGGAACTGTGGACCAACTCTATACTCTCGGCAGGGTCCTTGAGGGTGCATGGGAGTTTGCCCAACCAGTCTACATGTGTTTTGTGGACTTGGAGAAGGCATTCGACCGTGTTCCTCGGGGAATACTGTGGGGAGTGCTCCAGGAAATGGGGTATCGGACCACCTAATCCAGGCGGTTCGTTCCCTGTGTGACCGGTGTCAGAGTTTGGTTCGCATTGCCGGCAATAAGTCGGACCCGTTTCCAGGGAGGAGTTGGACTCCGCCAGGGCTGCCCTTTGTCACCGATTCTGTTCATTACTTTCATGGACAGAATTTCTAGGCGCAGCCAGGGCGTTGAGGTGTTTCAGTTTGGTGGCCGCAGGATCCGGTCTCTGCTTTTTCCAGATGATGTGGTCCTGTTGGCTTCATCGAGCAGTGACCTTCAACACTTACTGGATCGGTTAGCAGCTGAGTGTGAAGCGGCTGGAATGAGAATCAGCACCTCCAAGTGCGAGTCCATGGTTCTCGCCTGGGAAAGGGTGGAGTGCCATCTCCGGGTTGGGGATGAGGTCCTGCCTCATGTGGAGGAGTTTAAGTACCTCGTGGTCTTGTTCACGAGTGATGGAAGGATGGAACGTGAGATGGACAGGCGGATTGGTGCAGCTTCTGCAGTGATGCGGACTCTGCACCGGTCTGTCGTGGTGAAGAGAGAGCTGAGCCAAAAGGCAAAGCTCTCAATTTACCAGTCGATCTACATTCATACCCTCACCTATGGTCATGAGCTTTGGGTAGTGACAGAAAGGACAAGATCGCGGGTACAAGCGGCCGAAATGAGTTTTCTCCGCAGAGTGGCTGGGCTCTCCCTTAGAGATAGGGTGAGAGGCACTGTCATCCGGGAGAGACTCGGAGTAGAACCGCTGCTCCTCCGCATTGAGAGGAGTCAGAAGAGATGGCTCGGGCATCTGGCTAGGATGCCTCCCGAACGCCTTCCTGGGGAGGTGTTCAGGGCACGTCCAACCGGTAGGAGGCCTTGGGGAAGACCTAGGACACGTTGGAGAGACTATGTCTCTCAGCAGCCTGGGAACGCCTCGGCATCCGCTGGGAAGAGTTAGACGAAGTGGCCGGGGAGAGAGACCTGTGGGCTTCCCTGCTTAGGTTGCTGCCCCCGCGACCTGACCTCGGATAAGCGGAAAAAAATGGATGGATAGATCTAAAGAAAATATGATTAAAAATTACTGTAAGGATAAAAATGGGTCCATTGGCACTGCACACATGGAAGAAAGTACTTCCCATCAACTGCATATCATTTAGACAAGGGGCTACTTTTTATGTGATATGTGTGATCTAAATAAACAGAAAGGCAAAGATAAACAATATACACTTAGACATATTAAATGTATTAGACATTTATTTAGAATAATAAAATACATAATATTTTTACACATTAGACTCTTTACATTGAATACACTGAACCGCATGAACTGATTTCACAAAGAACTCTTGTTGGATGGAGGACTGCTCATGTTTGCCTTTCAAGTTTGAAAATAATTGATCTGAAAAGAAAACATATATTCCCATACATGATGGAACATACACAAAAAAAATTAGAAAAACAGTCCAACATATGAATGAAGTATTTTAACATAGGGAGTTACTTTTCAATCACCCTGCATATATACAAGGGTATGCAAAAGTTTGGGCACCACTGATAATATTCAAGATTTTTGCTTATAAATCATTAGTTGTTTGGTTCAGCAATGTCAGTTAAATATACTTTATAGCAGACGAACACAGTGATACTTGAGAAATGAAGTTATTAGGATTTACCCAAAGTGTGCAATAATTATTTAAACTTAATTAGCTAGGTCTATAAATTTGGGAAACCTTGTTGTTTTATTGTTTTGAATACCTTTAGGACGAATTATTGGATTATTAATTATTGGAACTCAAAATTTCTTTTGAAAGCTCATTGACTCTTGGCCTAAATACACAGGTCATACCAGTCATGACAAAGGGTATTTAAAGTGGCCAATTGCAAGTTTTCCTACTCGTTGCGTCTTCTCTGAAGTGTGGCAACATGGAAGCCCCAAAATAACTGTCAAATGACCTGAAAACAGGATCTTGGTTTGGGGGAACGATACAAAAAGCTACCTCAGAAACTCTAGCTGGCAGGTTCCACTGTGAGAAACATAGTGAGGTAATGAAAGACCACAAATACAGTTCTGGTCAAGGAGTCGCTTGATGGATGCTAAAGCACATTTGGACAAGCCATCTTAATTTTGGAACAAGGGGCTGTGGACTGATGAAACTAAAGTTATTTGGACGTAACAAGGAGCGGTGCATGGCGGATGAAGAACACAGCCAATCCAAGACAAACACAACGCTATCCATAGTCAAATTTGGTGGTGGCACCAATGCTTTGGGGCTGTGGGGTCAGTGCAAGTACTGACAATCTTGTTAAAATGGATCGCATGGATTCCAGTCAGTATCAGCAGATTCCTGCAAACAATGTTCAAGAATCGGTGACAAAGTTGAAGTTGCAGGGCTGGATACTTCAACAAGACAACAACCCTAAACACTGCTTAAATCCTACAATGACATTTATGCAGAGGAACAAGTACAACATTCTGGGATGGAATCTCAGTTCCCAAACTTGAATATTATTGAAAATCTTTGTTGTGATTTAAAGCCGGCTGTCCATTCTTGGAAACCATCAAATCTGACTTTTTTTTTTTACAGACGAATGGTCAAAGATACTGTCAACCAGAATCCAGACCCTCATTGCAAGTGTTTAGAGTCAGTGTGCCAGTATGGTAATAGCATGCATTTAATAATGGTACAATAAAAACATTTACATGAAAATAGTGAACGTTTTGTCATTCATAGAAAGCGCTCTGATAAAAATCTTTCCAAAAGTTATGCTGTGCAAAATATTCAAGTCTATAGAGTTAGTTAGTTAGTATAAGCCTTTTTCTGTGGCCATGTGAGCCCTGAATGCGATGGAAGAATTATCATTCATTCATTCATTCATTCATTTTCTATACCGCTTATCCTCATTAGGGTCACGGGGATGCTGGAGCCTATCCCAGCAGACTTTGGGCGCGAGGCGGGGTACACCCTGGACTGGCGATGGAAGAATTAAAGAAGGGTAAATTCATCACAAGAATAATAATGTATGAAACGTTATTTGAAATTGAAATTAGATAAAAGAGAAAGGCAGGATTACTGATACTGGCAGATTACTGAATTTTACAATGGAAACCTACAGTTGGAGAGATATTTTTTTTAAGGTGTGACCGTCCCTCTTCTTATTTTGGAGTGGATGATAGCAGAGCCTCCTCTCTCATCTCTTTTTTGGACTTTTTCACAGATCCCCAGACAGACTCACATGTAAATCGATCAAGTCATCTGAGAGAAGCACAGGGTTTGGGTGTGATAATGACTTATGGGAGACAACCAATGGGGATGTACCGAACATTTATACACACCCGAGCTTGCTCGCGTCCGCACACACTCACACATCCACACCTATTTCCTCAAAGATAGCTGGCCGACCACACTCATCCTGTCCCAAACCATCCAAATTTGGTGTCAGCCGCAGATTGAGGTGGCAACGCCCATCAGAACCGTAATAATGTGGTGAAAGACACCGAGAGCAGGGGAGTTGGAGGGCCTTGCCTAAAAAGCCCAGGTGCCCGTTCAGATCTCCAGGTCTCAGTGGGTAGCTATGGGGAATGGACCAGCCAGTGTGTTAATGTAGTAAATAACTCAAATGAGTCAGAGTGTGAATTACTTCTTTGATGGGCTGGAGGGAGCCCTGCTGAGAGCCCGACCAGGGGGTCCAGCTAGGATGAGGCTTGAAAATACGGCGAAATGGGTCCAGGATGTGGCGAGGCAGCGGGGGGTGATATGTCAGTGGGGAAGAGGTGTGTGAGAGTGTTTAAAACAGGTGATGATAGAGGAGAAAATTGCTTGAGGCAACTCTCTTGCAGCCTGCGTGGACAGCTGGATGGATCTGGACTCAAATAAAGACCTTGCCTGCATAGGCGCGTTCCACATACTCACCTGGACAACTTGGAAGGTTATTTACATTCCTTTTTGTCATCTCATTTGCATTTTTTTTTATGTCCGAATACAAAACTGACGAAACCCACAACCTTGGGCTTCAAATGGAAAAAATATTGGACAAACTAATCCAATGGAGACAACAAATGAATAAATTTTCTATCATTAAGCGACCTCGGTAGGTTACATGGTCATTTCTATTCTGCGCTGGCCCTCAAGTTCAGAGACACCTCTGAGCCATCGAGGGGCAAACAAAGACTTCAAGGACAGTCCTTACTAGTAGGAAGACTCTACTTATCATTTCAAAGGGACAACCCTTCACTCATCCAACTCTGCCAATGGACAGGGTGTACACTCTCACAACAAAAAAAGTCTGGTAGGAAACTTAGGCCTCCCGACGAAAACATGAGGTATCCGTCATCTGTATGCAGAGGTGTGTTTGTGGGATCTGCCTTTCATGTGTGTGAAATTGTCCTGAGCTTCACTCACTTTCCATGTTGTAATTCAGCAGGTTCCTAAAAATGTTTTGAAAGTTAAATCAGACCAAAGTCGCTGGCTTATCTTGTGGTCGTGGGGCACTCTTGACAGGCAAATCTGTATAATCTGGGTTTATGGAGGGTGTTTGAGGAGGGCTGGGTGTCAATTGGGCGACGACAAAGACAACAGAATTTCAGGAAAAACACTGCTGTGATCTTGCAGAACACCTGCTCGCTTACTGTGGAGTAGACAAACGAGCATCTAGTTGCAGTTTTCCTCCATCTTAAATTGAATCCCAGATCCCACACTGGAGGATTGCTTAAATGGAGCTCACCAGGTGGTAGTAAAGCCTCTAGTGAGAAGGAATATATTGCTTTGTTTAGCCGGATTTCAGGTGATAAACCCTAAGCCATGAAGTACACAGGTATATCCAGAAGATATGAGATTCATAGAGTCTTGGTTGACGTAGGAAGTGTTTGAGCGTATGAGCGGTCCTGTTTGAAGGGAAGGAATGACGAGTGAATCATGCTTATTTTGTTGTACTCATATTTACCAAAACTGTGTATATATCAGGGATGTAAATCACATTTTGACTCAAATCTAGATACACTGGTTACGATGTGATTCAGGAACGATATATTTGAAAAGCCTAACTATTTGATTCTACGGTTAATGTTTGTTGACATAGATATTAATCTTATATTATAAAATCAAGATGCCAGTTATGTAAAAGTGTCATTTTTGCGGTTGCAACCCAGGGTACACCTAATTCAGCATTTATCTCTTCCGCAAGTCAAATCTCCCTGCCTTTTATCCAGTCTTTCAATGCAACTGGGTCCACTTTTTCACCAGCCAATCAGAGGCCCGCCCCATTATTTGAGAACCAAAACTGTACACACCTATTTGACTGTAAAGACATAAAAAACTATCTAACAATGATGCATTTACATATCTGATTTGTGTATCCACCAAGGTACAGTAACCTACAAGTATTGTAGCAGCTAACATGAACTGCAATTTTTCTGGCATAGTGACGCAGCGCCTCACGCCACTACCCAGAGGTAAGAGCCCACTCCACAACAAAGTGATAGGACACCAGTCAAACAAGATGAAGCATATGAACAACTACAAATAGACAACCAAACGGTCTATAAATCAGCCCACATTCCATGTTTTGCTTATACACGGCTAGATGGACTGTGTTGTGATAACATGTACTATGTGCTCAAAAAGATAAGGTTCTGGATCCTCATTAGTCCAACAGTAGCCGGCTTATGTGCTTCTGTGTCACATAAGGATTGTGGATGACGGGCAGAATTTCAAAAGAAGACACCAATTGACCACTACAAACGAGGGACGACTAACGTGCTTTAGGAAATCCATCCATCCATCTATTTTCTATACCGCTTATCCTCATTAGGGTCGCAGGTATGCTGGAGCCTATCCCAGCTGACTTTGCGCGGGAGGCGGGGTACACCCTGGACTGGTCGCCAGTCAATCGCAGGGCAGACAAACAACCAGTCACACTCACATTCATACCTATGGACAATTTAGAGTGGCCAATTAACCTAACATGCATGTTGAATGTGGGAGGAAACCGGAGTACCCGGAAAAAACCCACGCACGCACGGGGAGAACATGCAAACTCCACCTAGAGATACCCAACGGAGATTTAAACCCTGATCTCCTGACTGTGAGTCCGACACGCTACCCACTCAGCCACCGTGCGGCCTTGCTTTAGGAAATGTAATTAGAATTTGTGTTTTCGTAATTACACACACAAAACCTTTCGTACATATTCTACAGTAAATATTCATGACACCCTCAGAGATGCACTGCAGCAACGTTCACGGTGGACAGTGACTGGAAACTTCGCTCGCAGTTGTGCAGAAGTACCCGATTCTATTAAAAACATCACATTTTTTCAGTTGGGCGGTCTGCCTAATGTCAGAGCAGGAAGAAATGAAAAAGTGACAACTTCTTCCACATGACAGGGTTGTGGTGGAGAGGGGATGCCGGCCAAGGACACAAGTATACAATCAGTCCCACTCTTTGTGATGGAGCAAAAGGTCACATGTGGACTGCATTTACCCACCAACACTCCCTCGAAATGGCTGCCTCTCTAATGAATTTTCAGTCCTTTGTATCTGTGTGAATGTCGACTTGTGACTTTCTTTGCAAACAGACGCCAAACATCCTCTGCTTAATGGTGATTGAAATAGGGATGCTGCCTGTCTTGGAAACCACTTAATGTCAACATGTCAGAGGTATCAGGGGGGAACTAAGTCCAAAACTACTGGACTGTCAAATCATAAACGCCACAGGGAACAGATTTCTCAGGGATCTGCAGGCGATGAAAAGAATCAGTAGAGGTTTTGACAGGGATTTCTGTTGGCATTGCTCATGTCTGCAGATTAATCCCGCTGCAAAATTATGGTTTTCATTTATCCCCCTGAGTCTCATTTCCGAGGCTACAACGTTGAAGATCTCAGTGAGGGGCAGGCGATCAAATGAAGCGAGTAACAAAGAGAGATGTGTGCAAAAGAGAAGCTTTTGGTTTTATTTGGCTTAAGGGTTTAACTTTGGCAACGAAAGAAATCAACACAAGAGAAACAATTTACCCACGTCGGTTTTATTGTTTAAGCAACCTTCTCAGTGGTAGAAATTGTTGTTTACCCGAGCAGTGATGAGCAAAATGGGCAGAAAAATAAAATAACCTGCAGATTTGTACTGTCGCTTCAGTCTGACCCTTTCCAACGATATCTTTGTTTAATATTTGACAATCTTCAGTAATGCACTTCATTCAAATGTGAATTAAAATTAAGATATCACAGAACGTATTCATAAGGAAAACAATAAATTTTCAAAAGCAAGGGGAAGACCCAGGACACGTTGGAGAGACTATTGGGAACGCCTCGGGATCCGCCGGGAGGAGCTGGATGAAGTGGCCGAGGAGAGGGAAGTTCGGGCTGCCCCTACCTTGCATAAGTGGAAGAAAAAAGATGGATGTCTCAAAAGCAGCATTTATTATTAAGGCTATTAAAGGATTAATTTGCTGAATCACATTAATCAAGATTAATCACATTTGCAACTATTTTATACACCCACTTTTACTGTATTTTATTTTAAAAAAAGATAAATAACTGTCATTACATACAGTATTTTAATATATTTTTATATATTAACAGCTCCAAATGAATTTAAAATTTAAGATAAAGTAAATGATACCAAATACAGTGTAACCTCAGTTAGCTTCCTTGCCCGCTTAGTGTTGTTTTTCCATTAACGTCAAAGATTATTTTTGACTCGGTTCAACTGTGTTCTTAATGTATTCTTTCTTTTTTTTTATTTTTTTTTATCACAAAACAACCTTCTTTGTTAGCATCTTTGTTAGATAGCTACATCATGTCTTAAGATAAAAGTAACCTTAAATGTTCATTTATTCTTTACATTTAATATTTCTATGCAATTATATGCATTTGGAATGGTTTTCTGCATGTAAAACTATAAAAACATGTTTTGGGTTTAGATTTTTGGATTTTTTCCCTTGTGGGAAATGTTGGTTTAGTTATGTTTCAGTTACAGCCGGACTTTCTAATTACGGTAACCAAGATTCCACTTCCTTAATGATTAATTAATCGGTGTTTGTCTCAATACATTTGTCCATGTATGTACAATGGGATTGAATTTCACAGTGTTCGATTTCCGTGCTTTTCCACCAGGATTTTTATTACCGTGTCAAAAGCAACTCAGAACGTTTATTGTTTACAATTTTGTTTGCAGGTTTTTTCCCCAGTGGGTTAGAATTGTACCTTGCCCCATGTCAAAATAGAACAGATGTCCTAGTGCAAAAAAAAGATGGAAAAGAATCAAAGGCAACAAATCCAGCAGACAGCAGTCATTTTCCAGGATCATCTCACAATTTAATGTGATTTGAAAAATAATCCCATTTTACTGCTTACTGAGGTTTTAAATCAGATGGCTCAGTCATTCTGATCAGAATGGATTTGTAAGAGCTTTTTCAGCTATTTAAATGTTCAGTCCTTTAAAATCTAAGGGTCTGGGCTAGTCTTGGCCTTGACTGTAAAATGAATGTGAAACTGTGTTGATCTGACTTCTGAACTTTTGTATCTTTTTTGTTTTTTGCATCATCTGTACCAGGGGTGTCCAAACTTTTTCCAGCAAAAGCCAGCAAAAAGGAAAAGATGCACTTTGATATTTTGTAAAGCAACACATGAAGATATGCTAAGAAGGTATATATTTTTGAGAAAAAAACGTCAGCTCAGCTTTACAATATTTTTTTAAAAAGTCTATTACTAGGGTCAACTTTGCTGTTTTTGTCCATATTTTTGCTGTTTTTCAAAATTCCAAATGTTTCAAGTTTCTGCCTAAAAGTTTGTAAATTTTCTTCTTTTAATATTCTGACTTTATTCCCATAATAATGTAAGTTTTTCCCCAACCTCATTTTACAAAAATTACAACTGTATCATGACCTTTTCATAAACAATGTACTTTTTCTTTAATATTTCAGATCTATGCTACTAAAATTGTCCTGCCTTGCTGTGACTCACTTGTTTGTTGTCATTTTACGATTTTGAGGTTTGTTGTGCTTTTCTTTGTCATATTTACGGGGGTTTTTGTGAGGTGGGTGGAGTTACTGTGTGTGCGCAGCTGGTTCCCATCTTCATCATCCCTTTAAGCTCACCTGTGGCGACTGGATGACCCGACTCGCTGTGATTCTCAGCCACGTGCTGCCACCGTTCCTGCAACCGTTGGTGGGTCTCCATGCCATCCAGGCCAACCGTGTACATCGAAAGACCGTATTAAAGACTGTCACAACTTACCTTTTGGTCGCTGCATCTTGGAGTTGCCGATCCATCCATCCATTTTCTATGCCGCTCATTAGGGTAGCGGGTGTGCTGGAGCCTATCCCAGCTGACTTTGGGCGAGAGGCGGGGTTCACCGTGGACTGGTCGCCAGTCAATCGCAGTCTTGGAGTTGTGCAATGTTAAAAAAATGCATTTTAATGTTTTACATAACACTACAGGAATAAACTTGTACATCTACTGCGTTTTTTTTCTATTTTGACTTTCTTCTTGTAAATTCTCCTCTCTCAATTCCAACGTTATTCCCATGATAGTTTGATTTTATTTTAGGGCTATCATAGTTAACGTGTTGATGCGCGGAAATGTCCTTAAATGGCACTATTTGGATTTATATTTTTTACACAGTGGCTTTCCTACTGTATATTATTTTTCAATGAAATAATTGGCCATATTTACAATATTGATATCCCTTCACATAAAATCTGATTTAGTTATTATAGTTGCATATCAAATCGTTTCAAAGAGATTCACATCCCCACTTATTATAGATAAAAAGTTATTTTTACCTGCAAATAAATATGATTGATTTTGAGTTAATTGTGAACAAAATGCGATGAATCACGATCAAATATTTGAATCGATTGATAGCCCAACTTTATTTAAATAACTTTTTCCACAACCATTTTTTTATTGATTTATTCACTTCATTCATTTTTCCTAATGTTATAACCTTAAAAATCTTTCTTTCATATGTCAACTTTTTGCAAAGAAAATTACATTATATTTTCTCACAATATTGCCACTTGCTTCTTGTAGATTACCACTTTTTCTACTTATATTCAAACATTTTTTTCTCAGTCTTCTGACTTTAGTCTTGTAAAATAACATTGCTGCACTTTGGACCCCCCACCCCCACCCATGAGTGATTCCTACATAAAAGAAAATCACGACATAATTTTCATGATCTGTCATATGCATTTGAACATATCACGCAGGAGCAGTCAGCTTATATTTGGTCCAAACACACCAAAAGCCAAACAAGAGTTCCTCAGAATAGAGTGAACAACTCTCACAGGGGTAGAAAAGGCAAGCAGAAGGCAAAAAGACAATACGGTGAGATGGAGTGACAAATAGAACAGAGAGACTACGACGTGGGCTGTGATGCATACTAATGACATCATTACACGTCCCCCCCAAACATGTTTATTCTCAGATAGTTCCTCCGGTCGCCCAAACAGCACCCCATCCAAGACCTGTTATACATGCTTTTCCTTGGATCTTTTTGTTCCTTTTATCCCTCCTTCTCCGTCCTTCTTCACTTGAAATGCAAACAACAACACAAGGCTAATTCTGGCATATTTACCCCCAAATTCTGAGCTTGGCAGGCAGTAATTCTTGCTGTATTCTGTGTGCTCGGGTGGGTGGGTGTTTGTCTGGTTCTCCCCTCTGTGAAGGGACCCTCTTTTTCCCTGGCATTGAACTTGACCCGTGTGACCCTTCAATAATGAGTAGATTGAAAACATCTCACTGTGGAATGCTGTGTGGGGAGAGAGGAGACCACGCTTGCCCTCACGCTCTCAGCCCCGAGTGTGTGTGTGTGTGTGTGTGTGTGTGTGCGCGGTGAGAGAGAGACAAGTTTCGGGTGGAAAAAAGCATACCTGTATATACTGAGCGCTGGCAAAACTACATATACTAGCTGATGCACATCAGATACACATCAGAGCAGCAAGGAAGTGATTTCAAGGATTCAGAGTTGAGTTTTAGCTTGGCATGGATTACGGTCGCAACAGTAGCCAGTGTTAGGAATTATCAGGATAATTTTAACCTGTAATAAAAGTCTTTTGTTCCGTCCATCAAGTCTGGCGCTTGTGTGTCTCAACCAACATTACAGTAACATTACTGACACCTAGTGACCAGTATAGAATAGTACATATCATCTTTAAATGCGTCTTCTGGATGCTGTATTTTAATTTTACCTCATTTAGCCATTTTTACGCCTGAAAATGCTTTGTCTATGCAAAAATATGTACAATTTCCTTAAAGACATGAAATCGAAACTGCGACGGACAACTGTATTTTGCTTTTCTAGTCTTTTCCACTTAGCGCTTTTGTTTTATATTTGTTTTTGCCACCATGTTTGCTGTGTTTTCATGTCGTTTCTGGACGAGGCTGATGGGTAGACCCGTCACGATAAGACATTTTGCTGGCGATATTTATCCATAAATGTTTTATGAGACAAGATTTTACATATAAATGGCTTAATTGGTTCCAGCCCCCTCTAAAACAGTCGTGTAAATATTAGGAAATATTAAGAAATATATGACAACATAAACGTTCACATGTGCATGAATGTTAAAAAACAATCATCAATGACAAATAATAATAAATGTTTAATGCTTTTCGGTGGGCTGAGCAAAGTGATGTCGTGATTGGATGACGGGAGATAACTGAGATAACCAATGGGAGGGCAGCTTTTTCTTCTTCGCTTTTACTTTGGTGCATTACCGCTCTAGGGGAGGGCAGCTTGTATGGCGGTGCAGTACAATCAAAAGTCTGGGCGATGCTTTCCGTTTTCAGTTTTGTATTTTAAATATTTTGTCATTAAATTGGACGAAAGTATCCATAGCTATATAAAGCCCTACTCGTATTGTGAATTTTTCATATAATAAAGCTTTTGCAAGTCGAGGTTGCGCTGTATTTGACACTGTTTATCCAATGTGCTTGCAGTAGTTTTTTTTCACATGGCTATGGCATCAAATCACTCGCAAGCGCCCCGCCTCCCCCTACTGGGACAAAGAGACTGAATGACTGACGGGACGGCTCACTCATTCCGCTGTAGAACCAATAAGCCCGGGTGTTGAGACAGATGAGCGGAGTGAAAACTTCCAGCCTTTTTGGTAGAGTGAGAAGAGGAAAACAAACACGCATCCGCGTGACAATATGTTGAGGCCAGCAAATTAACAAATTCATTTTTATTTATCGTGCAGTTAATAGATTTGGTGATTATGGCGACAGGCCTACTTATCAGTGAAGAAACTGTTTCTGTCTCACCTGACAACTCACGTCACCGCATCAGGGTCTGAACTACACAACTTGTTGTGTAGTTGAGGTGTTACAAATACAGCTTCTAAGTCACTAATGCTGTTGACAAGATCCAATCATTTGGAGCGGCGTGGCTCAGGCGGGACAGCGGCTTGTCTAGTAATGAAAGAGTTGGCGGTTTGAATCCTGCTACCGCCTTCTTAGTCACTTGGACAATTCACTGTAAACTTATAAACATTGTGCAGGATTCAGCAAAAGAAAGGAATAAAAACTGAAATTTAATTACAATTGTTGATAGCACGGTGCGGTACCTGGACGCTACAGAGGTTGCACTAGTCCAACTCTTCCAGGATGGCACTTCAATACGTACCGTTGCAAGAAGGTTTGCTGTCTTCCAGCACAGTCTCAAGAGCATGGAGAAGATTGCAGGATACATGTAGTTACTCCAGGAGAGCTGGACAGGGCCGTAGAAGGTCCTTAAACCCTCAGCAGGATCGGTATTTGCTCCTTTGTGCAAGGAGGAACAGGATGAGCACTGCCAGAGCCCTACAAAATGACCTCCAGCAGGCAACTGGTGTGAATGTTTCTGACCAAACAATCAGAAACAGGCTTCATGAGGGTGGCCTGTGGGCCTGAAGTCCTGTAGTGGGCCCCGTGCCGACTGCCCAGCACCAGAGAGCTCAATTGGCACTGGCATTGGTATTTGCCATAGACCACTGGCGACCTGTGCTCTTCCCCGATGAGAGCAAGTTCATCCTGAGCACATGCGACAGACGTGAAAGGGTCTGGAGATGGAGTGGAGAACCTTATGCTGCCTGCAACATCATTCAGCATGACCGGTTTGGTGGTGGGTCAGTGATGGTCTGGGAAGGCATATCCCTGGAAGGACATACAGACCTCTACAGGTTAGATAATGGCACCCTGACTGCCCTTAGGTATCGGGATGAAATTCTTGGACACATTGTCAGAACTTACGCTGGTGCAGTGGGACTTGGGTTCCTCAACAATGCCCGACCTCATGTGGCTAGAGTATGCAGGCAGTTCCTGGATAATGAGGGAAATGATACCCCCACATTCACCTGACCTAAACCCAATAAAACACCTCTGGGACATTATGTTTAGAACCATCTGGAGCCGCCAGGACTGTCCAGGAGCTCAGTGATGCCCTGGTCCAGATCTGGGAGGAGATCCCCCAGGACACCATCCGACGTCTCATTAGGAGCACGCCCCCATGTTGTCAGGCAAGCGTACAAGCACGTGGGGGCCACACAAACTACTGAGAATCCTTTGGAGTTGCTACAGTTGTTGTGTTGCTAAGACTGCACCTAATGGGACGCAACTATTCCGCCTATAAAGCATTCTGAAAAAACTCCAGAAACGCTCCATTTACAACACGTGACCTGCACATTAACCAAGATACAGCGACATTATTATTGTACAGTAGGCGCTATTGCCAAAGAACTACCTTAATGGTGTAGTGACACCTCGCCACTCCGCAATGGCTAGCTACTAGCTTCACCGCACACTCACCCTTAGCAGTCAGCGCCACACTCACAATGCATCAGGCCACTACCTTTTGAGTTTGCAAAAGTTAATGCTAGATGTAGCGTTATTTTCCATAGGAAAATATTGGGGAAAAATGGGAAAAAAAAGCATTTCATGTTATCATGAATGTGCCTGGTAGTGCATGCTCACAGCATGGATATAAAGCCATAAAATTGTTGGAGGTGTTTTGTACGAGTATAGGTGTGTCCCATGACATGCAGTAAATGAGCTGTCTGTTTTTATACCTTTACTGTAGAATGCAGAGAAAAAAGACAGACATGTGCGTTCATGTCTCCCATAAAGATTCTGCATGATGGACAAAATTCCAAAAAAAGTGCACTTTTCAGTGACCAATTACACTGTGCATTTTTATGGAATAAATCAAGTTTAATTACTATTATTGTCATTATTGTGTTGTGGGGCACTGCATCACACTAAGTGTTATTAATATTCTGTTTTCATTTTTAAAGGTATGAAAGGTCAAAAAACGTTCTGGCAGTGCCACTATTTATTATAATTCTATTATGTATAATTATGTATTATATTGTTATATATGATTTCTGTTATATATTACTATATATGTATATTACTATTATATGCTATTATATTATATTATTGTTATTATATGATTGTTATCTTTACGAGGCAAGAGCTCTTCGGTACAGAAGTCGTACATAATGTTCTATGTATATTTCATTAAAATTCATACTTAATAACATTAAAAAATAAATCTGTCTTAAGATCCCCGGCACCCTCCCTTTTCGTTGTGATACTTCTCTATATTACATATTTGAATCTTTATTCATTGATTTTTAAAAAAGATAAATAAAAATGAGATTGTGTTCGGTGGACGTGACAGAGTGTGACGTTGAGCTGTGTTTGAATTTAATCCTGATCTACCTGTCATCATCCATCACATGCACACACATTTAAAATCACATATCAGGGGGAGGAGCCAGTGACAGCACTTTGCGGGGAGGGTTCATGAATAACAAGCAGAAATACAGACGGGACCAGGTAGGGGAGCGCGCACCGACACACAAGCACACACACACTCTCGCCATATAACCTCGCCCCCACGCTGCCCTCACCCTCCTTCTCTTGCAGCCCCCATGTTTATGCATCACACGCTGTTTCATATGTATCGGCCGCATCGGTCCCTCTGTTGTCACGGAAACTGATGACACAGGCTGCATTAAGAATGATGGCCCTCCTACAGATTACTGTGCGGTTGCTGTCCACATAAACACAAAAGCATTCCTGCTCACAGAAAGAGAAGTCACCACACGCAAGCGGCCTAACACACGCGCACACACTCAGTGAGTGATGCTGCAAACATTTCCCTTTGGGACATGATAACACAAGCATGGGAGCATACCACAGAAAAAAAAAAGAGAGAGAGAGACGCACAAGCACCAGATCTGTGCCCTGTCCACACCTTGGCGGGTATTTCATAAAACAAAGACTTTTTTCCAAGATTTGGCCCATCTTCCACATGAGTCTGCAGATATACGGCACTAAAAACAAATGTCTTCAAACCCTGCGGCCAAGGTGTCAACAAGAAGGAGCCTAGATGATTCTTATTGGATCGATTTTTCGTGACTACTGCCGCCTACAGGTTTGGCATGCTTATGACTGGTTGGGCCGCACGGTGGTTGAGTGGTTAGCACATTGGCCACACAGTCAGGAGATCTGGAAGACCTGGGTTCAAATCTCTGTTGGGCATCTCTGTGTGGAGTTTGCATGTTCTCCCCGTGCGTGTGTGGGTTTTCTCCGGGTACTCCGGTTTCCTCCCACATTCCAAAAACATGCATGTTAGGTTAATTGGCGATCTAAATTGTCCATAGGTATGAATGTGAGTGTGAATGTTTGTTTGTCTATATGTGCCCTGCAATTGACTGGCGACCAGTCCAGGGTGTACCCCGCCTCTCGCCCAAAGTCTGCTGGGATAGGCTCCAGCATCCCCGTGACCCTAATGAGGATAAGCGGTATAGAAATGAATGAAATACGAGGTCGCGTGGACACCATTTTTTCATAAACAAAGAGGGATAAATTTGCGGTTTTAAAAATACCCTGCTACGTGTGGACAAGGTCTTGTTTGCCAGAACCGCAGGCTTCTGATGCCGCTTTGAATGATTTCAAAACAGACACAATAATCCCTAACTGTTGTGCCGGTAACCAAGGCCAAGAGAAAACTCAACGTCACTTCCTGTCCGCCTACCACTCAGCTCCCCAGCCACCCAAACGCATTTCGTATTTATGTCGTAAATATCTTATTTTCTTTCATTATGTCTACTATATTGGGTAGCCGGAGTGTACACGTGATTATGGTGATTATGGTGGATCGCTCTACTAATGTTAAAAACCGTATTCACTCCGTCACTTTCCATATTTGCTGTCAGTCACCCAGATTGTTTTTTGTGTTACTTTGCAGTCCAACCAGCTGATCCGTCCCTCTGCTGATTTTCGTCCTTTCTTAATGCCATTTCAAATACTGGATGAAGAGAAGATAATATACTAATATACATCAGAGACAAATTAATCAAAACGGGACAGTGCATAATTAGTAGGCGGTGATGCATAATAATAATTACTACTCTGTCAATTAATTTCATAGTAATTTCTTAAAGATAAAATCTTTAAAAAAAAAAACCTCTGGATCATCAATTTATCATAAGAATGGCAGATCATAAGTAGTGAGACAGTGACGGTGAGTTTAAAGCAGCAGACAGTACAAAAGCAAAATATTGTATGTATATATGCTAAATATTGTAAAGCTCATGGTATATCTAATATGCTGTTAATAATTGACATGCTTAAAATACAGACTGGCCTTCTAACCTCACCAGCAAAATGGACATAAATAAAAATGCATGTGATCCTCAGCTCCTGTGTTGCAAACATGAGTGGATGCAGAGGGAGAGGACATAAAGAGGACCACTGCGGGATGTAATTGGAGTAACAGTTGAACCCTTAAGTGAGAGGAGTGATTTCATGTAAAAGTCTCCATGAACACATCATTTTTGCTTAAAAAAAACAGTCACTTGAGCGTTTTGAATATACCAACACATTTCCTAAATCAGCAGCATTGCTTTTTTTCAGAAATTAATTAAATATTTAATGATCGATGTTTTTTTTTTTTTGGTAGACTACGGTCTTATCACTAGTCAAAAGAGATTGAAATACAAGTAATGTGTAGCATTCTGGTCACTAGGTGGCAGTAATGTACATGTATGTCGCTGGCACAGATAAACGAACCAATATTTGTGGTAAAAAATTATTTTCAGGCCACACGGTGGATGAATGGGTAGCATGTTGGCCTCACAGTCAGGAGGTTCTGGGTTCGAATCTCCGTTGAGCATCTCTGTGTGGAGTTTGCATGTTCTCCCCATGCATGGGTTTTCTGCGGGTACTCCGGTTTCCTCCCACATTCCAAAAACATGCATGTTAGGTTAATGGGCGACTCTAAATTGTCCATAGGTATGAATGTGAGTGTGAATGTTTGTTTGTCTGCGATTGACTGGCGACCAGTCCAGGGTGTACCCCGCCTCCCGCCCAAAGTCAGCTGGGATAGACTCCAGCATACCCGCGACCCTAATGAGGATAAGCGGTATAGAAAATGAATGAATGCATGAATGGATAACTTAATGATCTGTTGAGACATAGCGGTTGGAAATCACTGATGTGAAATGTGTTTTCATTTCTGAGATCATTTATTAGGTTATCTAAAAAGTCAGTGAAGGGCAGCGCAGCCTTGGGACCTGGGCCTTCAGAGGGACCCATTTTTCTCAGCAGACACCGAGAGCCAGTTTTTTGTTGTCGTTGTTACCCACCGGTCTTTAATTGGTTTACATCTAGGACCGCTGAGCACCATACCGAACATAACAGCGAATTTGTTGCTCGGCCAAGTGTAACAAGCGTAACTGGAACGTCTTGGTGATAAAAGACTCCGACAGCTCCAAACCGCTGCACTACAACATCATCTGGAGCAGTACAAAATCCAAACGTGTCTAAAACGTGACAAAACCTCAACTACTGAGAGCAGCCAAGAAAGACACGACTAAACGAAGAGAATAGACTGCTGGGAATAAATGGATACAATTTCATGGACAAAGTACTACAAAATCTAAGATGTAAATGTGGGTCAGCGTTTCTGATAGTGGTTAGACCAGCAGAGAAGGCCTTGCTGGCCCTGAGTGCACACTACTGGTGAAAGTAATATAGTATACAAGTTATGTACGGTAGATACTAATAATCTGCTTATTCTGTCTTGTTGCATAAACAATGTAGCACTTTTGTCCAGTTTTTTGCTGTTTTATTTGTGTATCAGTGAGTACGTATTTTATTTCAGCGAGTACGTATTTTCGCCAATTATTTCCCACTTTAACACCCCCCCTCCCAATCCCCCCTTCTCTCTGCAAGCCCACAACCCCGCAGTAACTCTGTGTTTATCAACTCTTTATTACGGCAATGGAAGCATCTGCTCATTGCTGGGCCCAAGCATGGGGCAAATTGCTAGCGAGAGAAAAACACACGCGCACACCCGCGGAAGCAACGTGCACAAATCAAGAAAACCGAGCCCCGACTATTTACAGTGGTCGTTAACTCTCCTGGCAGAATGACACAGAAGCATGCAAACACTTCACTTGTCCTAATAGAATCAAATGATTATCTTCACACCATCAAGAACGCGCAGCGTGTCCCAAATCCAAAGCGGGAGCAGTTTTAATGTTGATGTATTTGGTTTCGCAGCTACTTGACACTGCGTTGCGAAAAACAAACATTATCGGAGGCTTCGGCACTCTCATTTCAAATGTCGCTGGTACGGCACCATTCCAGCGGGGAGGCACAACAAGGCAAGTCCACGTTTGAGGCCAGCCATACCTAAATGAATGAACTGAAATCATGAGGAGACTGTAGATCGGGATAAATACAAAACAAAGGCACGCATTTATTGGTCCTCTAATTTTAAAACGTCTGCTGATGCTTGTCCACCAAATACAGCATATTGCTCTTATTTCATACATCCCGAGTCTCAGCATCCTCCCTGCATCTGTGTGCTTTGGTTCTGTGCGGTCCGCAACGCAATATGAACAGCAAAGCGCAAACTAAACATAGGGAGGGATTATGAGCGGTATAATATATTAAAATGAAAACAAATGGAAATGCAAAAGGGTACGTGTGTGTGTGTGTGTGTTTTGCATATCAGTGCTCTTGCTTGTCTCGGAACATACTGACATTCCTCCTTAGAGTGTTTGTAAGTGACTGTGTGTGTTTTCTGCCTTGATGTTTGTGTACTGATAATGGCTAAAATGTATAGTAACACATGGATGCACAAACGGCGTACAGATTTGTGATATGCCGTCCGCAGTCCAGTCAGGTCATTAAATATACATGCACACACACGCACACACACACCCCAACACATTATCACGGCAGGAGGCAAATTAGTAATGTCGCCTTGTATTGCATGGCGTGGAGACAACACAGTAAAGGCTATACAAGAAGTTATTTCTCTTCTATTGACATTTTGGACGCCATCCTGTATGTCATCATGTAACATAGAAGCAGACCCCAGTTTAATGTCAGAATATAGTGCCCAAATAACCCTGCACCGGATTTACTGTGCATCAATAAAGTCTTTTGACCTCTCTATGTGATATATACCACTGGCTTAACTTACGACTGGCCTGAGTCATATTCATAAAAGCAATCATGGAACGGTGTGTATTTTCACACCGGGGCTCACCTTTACAGCAGATGGCTCTACGCTGTGGATATTACTTTTGGGACTCCCTCTGTTGTAAGAACCAGCGCTATCAGGACCCGGCTCATCTGCGTGCCTCTAAAAACGGTTTGGAAGGAAATCACACAGCCATGCAAAGGTATGAAAATATGAAATATGTCTATGAAATAGTTTCACGATTCATTCACTAGATCGATGTATGGATTTGCATTCCTATGATCCAACTACATCGGCCAAAGTGCCGTTGCCGCGTGAACGTCCTAAAATATGCAAATGTTCATAGGATATGGGGTGTATATTGATTGGTGTACATGCTTGTTAGCTACATGACTTCTTCCTCTTCCATTTGGTATTGAGTGATGGGCCACATCCAAAGTTAGGTCCAAGTTGAAGCCTTTCAAACTCATGGATGGGAGCTCCAGGCCGAGACAAAAGGTACGTAGCGAGCGTAAAGTTATGCTGTGCACGTTGCACAGGCCCGGAATGGGGAGTCTTGTTTAGAGGTCTTTTTTGGGAGCCACTGTTCTGCTCCGGCGTGTGTGTCCTTTTTTTCTTGCAATGATAAGCGTGTTGACCCATTACCTCCTCGTAGCTTTAATAGCGTCTGTGCAAACGTGACAGTATGTAGGATATTCATTTACTTGAATATCTATCTGCACAGGACATTTCATTCTAACCCCGTGGTGCAAAATACCTTCTTTAATACTTTGGTACATTTTGAGAAGTGACTGAGGTATCACATTAAACCAACAAACACAATAAATCAAACTATTTTGGTGTTCTTCTTTTAGACACAGCCCGATGAACCTTAATTCATGTACTACTCCATCTTGAGAACCATACTGGTGAACAGCAAACAATGTTAAGGTTGAAAATAATTAGTTCCCAAGAACCAGATTTGGCCGCCGAGGACCAGCAGTAAGTCGAGCCTGTTTCCGGTGAACGTTGGCCTCCGCCAAGGCTGCCCTTTTCCACCAATTCTGTTCATAATCTTCATGGACAGAATTTCTAGGCGCAGTTAAGGTGTTGAGGGAGTCCAGCTTGGTGACCTTAGGATCTCGTCTCTGCTATTTGCAGACGATGTGGTCCTTATGGCCTCATCAGACTGTGACCTTCAGCGTTTACTGGAGCGGTTTGCAGCTGAGTGTGAAGCTTCTGGGATGAGACTCAGCACCTCCAAATCCGAGGCCATGGTTCTCAGTCGGAAACGGGTGGACTGTACCCTCCGGGATGGGAGTGAGGTCTTGCCTCAGGTGGAGGAGTTCAAGTATCTCGGGTTCTTGTTCACGAGTGAGGGAAGGTTGGTCGTGAGTTTGACAGATGGATCGGTGCAGCATCTGCAGTAATGCGGTCCCTGTACCGGACCGTCGTGGTGAAGAGAGAGCTGAGCCGGAAGGCAAAGCTCTCTGTTTACCAATCGATCTACGTTCCCACCCTCACCTATGGTCATGAGTTATGGGTCATGACCGAAAGAATGAGATCGCGGATACAAGCGGCGGAAATGAGTTTCCTTCGTAGGGTGGCTGGACTCACCCTAAGAGATAGGGTGAGAAACTCGGCCATCCAGGAGGAGCTCAGAAGTGGAGCCGCTGCTCCTTCACATCGAGAGGAGCCAGTTGAGGTGGCTCGGGCATCTAGTCCGGATGCCTCCCGCGCGCCTCCCTGGTGAGGTGTTTCGGGCATGCCCAGCTGGGAAAAGGCCCAGGGAAAAACCTAGGACACGCTGGAGGGACTATGTCTCACAACTGGCCTGGGAACACCTTGGTGTCCTGCTGGTGGAGCTGGAAGAGGTCGCCAGGGCCCGGGAAGTCTAGACTTCCCTACTGAAACTGCTGCCCCCGCGACCCGGACCCGGATAAGCGGAAGAAAATGGAATGGAATAATTAGTTCTATTAATATTTCACGTTTCCACGGCGATTGATTACTGTTCGCTCTCCCCTACTTGCATTAACGATTAACATCAACTTTAATATTTGTCCAGTACCTTGATGTTGTCTGGTCTTCCATTTAACTTTCTGTAGATTAGTTTTTGGTGGTGCATTTTATGGTCAAGGTGTTTTGTCTGCCATGCAAAGGAATGCATGTCTCACTGCAGAAAGTTAGCCACTGGTTGAAGATGCATCCATTTCATCTTGTTCTCCCATTCTGTGCTCGACTCTTGCTGGTGTAAGACCTGTGTGTAAAGCTGAAACCCACAAAATCAGAATGGTGCAAGTGGATAAACTATAAACTTTCTTTCCTTGGTTTCTTAAATGATTTTAGTTTTTTTCTCCACTGAAAAAGACAAACAAAAGCATTTGCTAGTGAGATACGTTTGGGTACCTTTTATGTAGCTGAATAAAGGCAATAGAAACAGCTGCATTCCAGCAAAGTACTTAATAAGAGTCACTAATAAACTTAACCCTCCAATATATTACGTATATGCAGTATGGTTATAAACCATATACGTTTTTGCATTTAAATATAATAATGACTTTCACAGCATGTGTCGCAGCAGCGCTTTCATCAAAATTCTGAATGGAGGAAGTGACGTAGGTCTTGCGTATGCGCAGAACCGATTGCACTTACGGTAGAGAATTTGTAATGACACCGCCCCCTACCGAACTAAACATGTCAAAACGGTGACCTGAAACACTAGAAAAAGTTGGTGAAAAAAAACTCTTGCTTATGGAACATGAATAGAAGCTAGCGGGGTTAGCTTAGTTTAGCAGAGCATGCTAGTGCACCCGTGTCTGTGCAACTCAGGCTGTATGAGTGTGTTCCCATTGTGTTGCGTTTTCCCGCTTGTTCACGTAAATGAGTGTTATAGAATGCCCACTGACAAATAGGACTCCGGGGATGTAAAGAGAACTTGACAAAAGACTCGACAAATTACGTTGATCAAAGACTGAGGCCAAACGGTATGCGTGAAGCTGCTACACAGTGTATGCATCCGTGTACCAATGCATGTATGACTATATACTGGTGATGATGTCCAAGCTCCTTCATGGCAGCCCAAACCATCTGCTTTATGTTCAAGCCAAGCATTCTACTGTATATTTGACCTGTGTGTGTGTGAGAGAGTTTTGCGTGTCTGACGTTGCCATTCTTTATTGAAAGCCACCAGGGAGTTCTCATATGACTGCACTCACACGTTCTAGGATATAACATTAATAAACAGAAAATTGGCCTAGCATGGACAAATATCTGTCCAAGTTCATGTTTGTTGTAACATGTAAATTCAAAAGTATCCAGCAACAGTTTTTAGCATGTTACTCATAGAAGTCTTCAATCATCATCAATCAAAGCATGAACAGCTGTTTGGTTGCAGAAAGAGAGGGGTCAATGTGAGTCAGCAGTGCCATCTAGTGGCTTACTGATGCAAAGCTGCCATTGCGTCATGGTTTTTTGAAAGACCAACACAGGTCTGACTTTACCCTTTGGATGTTCAACCAATTTAGATGATCAAAGTTACCGAAGATTTTATATTCAGCTGAGGTGGACAAAAGCTTTTTTTTGGAATGGGACACATTATTTATGTGTTCAAAGTAAATAGTGCCTGCAAGAAGTCTCACCAGGCTTTGAAAGTAAACAATCAGACAAACTATTTGGCTTCATTCATCTTTGTTATTTGCTAAATATGCACATGAGTTTTTCAATTACAGTACTCCCTCGTTTATTGGTTCCAGACCCGGCCGTGATACGTGAATTTCCGCAAAGTAGGATTCGTAATATTTATACATGTATATATATAAATATATATATTAAACTTCTAAATATAACATTATTAGAACCCTCTAGACATGAAATCACAGCCCTTTACACTCCCAAGTATACGTAGTAGACATAAAACAACATGACACACAACTGTATCTGTTCCAGGAATCGACATAACGTTAGTCAGGAGCGAGCAAGCTTGTTACTAGCCAAACATCAGATGCAGGTGGATGAGGTCATCATTTGCGCGCCGGAAAATATGGAAGCCCACAGGGCCTATATAGAGCATTTTTTTTAATTGTTTTTTATTATAGGGGGAAAAAAACAAACATACCAATATTGATAATATCAGTGCGCTGATATCATCGGATCGGATATCATCCGTATTATTGACATCTAGTGATCACTGCACAACAATACATATCACAGCATCTCCGAATGAGTCTTCTGATCGCCTTGTATTTGTATTTTCCTTCATTTATGTCACAGGACACTCAGTCCAAAACACAAGATTGCGCTACAAGGACAGGATTTTAACATTTTTTAGAGTGAATCCTTTTCCTGTCTGTGGGGAGACGAGAGAGATGAGGAAAACAGACTTACATCCACATGGCAATTTATTGAGGCATGCAGAAGTTCATTTTCATTTATTGTTTTATTAACTATTTTACTTATTAATGTCCCAGGCCTACTGCACACAAGAAATCCTTTTCACAAGCGCTTGTGACACTCCTATCGATGTGTCATTTTTATGCTTGAAAATGCAAATTTGGGCAAAACATGTAACATATCCTTAAATATGCATATTTTGCATATCTGCGCCTCCCTAGCCTTTTGTTTATGTTCTTGACGCTGCTGGCCAGCACTTCCGCCCAGTTGCTGCGGGTGTGAAGATTACGGTACCAAGTTGAAGATCAGCGCTAAAAACATTGGCGCTGCAAATTCCAATATTCATAAGCTATTGTCGAGTGTAAGATGTTACTTAAACCACACACAAATGAGCAAAATAATACTACAAAACTGCAAATCTGGACCATTTGCTTTGTGGTAGGTGCACGCGCAGCCATCTTGCATAAGTAGAGGTCTTCAGTTAAACACACACGTAATTTTCAATTGTTTAGCAACACGAATGAAGCTGGAGTTGCATCTAAATAGGCTATAACAAAGACAAAAATGTACAATTTCATATGATTGCACTGCGACATTGATAGCTAAATCAGACACCTCTGATTTGAATCAAATTCTAAGACACCCCAAAAAAATCGGACCAACGCGCAAAATTGAGACAACGGTGGAGTATGTTGTAGGAACAGCCCGGCGCTCACTGAAGTGAACAAAAAATAACTCCAGCCACACATGAGGCTGAAAAAAGAACCAGCCAACAAACACTTGAGGTGATGTATCGAGGGAAACACAAAAGTACAGTACGTAAAAGCTCCCAAGACTTCTATATGATTTTGACCATCACTTGCAACATAGTTGAAAGGACAGGTGACATGTTGTCAACGTGACATGAGGCAGAGGAATTTGCATTTGTCAATTTGTGGTTAAATTTGGCCTAAAAATTGAACCATCACAGGCAGTTTCACAGTAGAACCTGCACGTCTTTATTTGCTTTACTTTATGCGGAAAATTTCATTCGGGTCTAAAATGCTTTGCTGCACATCATTACAAGCCATTCTAAAAGTGAAATTTTACAAGGTTTTGCTCTTCAGGTATAATAACATGCTTTTAACACGCTTCAAAATGTGTTTACTTGCTACAAAATATGAATAAGTGTGGGAAAAACATCCATTAAAAGCGTTGCTGAGTTGCTTTATGGAGAATGGAAAGAACATGAGCAATTTAAATGAAGATTCCGGCATTCAGGGTCATGAATTAATTGTATTATTGCAGAGCTAACTATAATGTCATTACCGGGTGTTTTTGCAAATTCATAATAAATTGAAACGCACATTGTAACCTGGAGGGGCAAAGAGCAGGTCTATGATCGACTTAGTCATATTACCAGATCTGTTTCTTCATGTTTTAGACAAACTGGTGACGAGTTCTGGACTGTTGATCCTAAGTACGTAAAATCCTCCACCTTCTTTATCTCTTCTCCCTGTAACCCACTCTTCCACTTGAGTCCCTCTCATTTACACACATGTACTCCGTCTTGCTGCAGCTGACCTTCATTCCTCTCCTTTCCAGGGCAAACCTCCACCCCTCAAGCTTCTCCTCCACCTGTTCCTTGCTCTCACTACATATCACAATGTCATCTGCAAACATCATAGTCCATGGAGATTCCTGTCTAACCTCGTCCGTCAGCCTGTCCATCACCATAGCAAACAAGAAGGGGCTAAGAGCTGATCCCTGATGGAGTCCCACCTTCACTCTGAACTTCTCTGTCACACCTGCAGCACACCTCACTACTGTCTTACAGTCCTCGTACATGTCCTGCACCGCTCTATCAAAAATCTGGTGTTTTCCAACTACAGGGGGATCACAATCCATCCTGGGAAAGTCTATTCCGGAGTACAGGAGAGAAGGGTACAACTCAGTCGAACCTCAGTTTCAGGAGGATAGATAGAGCAACGTGGTGTTCATCCTGGTCAAGGCACAACTTTTATGGACAGAATTTCTAGCTGCAGCCAAAACATCAAGTTGGTCAAGTTGGGGGCCCTCGGATCTCTGCTCTGCTACTCGCAAATTATGTGGTCCTGATGACTTTATTCAGCATTTACTGAGGTGGTTTGCACCTGAGTGTGAAGCTACTGGGATGAGACTCAGCATGGTTCTCAGTTGGGAAAGGATGGCTTGCACCCTTTGGGTTGGGAGTGAGGTCTTCCCCCAAAAGGTTGGACTGTGAAGTCAATAGGTGCGTTGGCTCTGCATCTGCACTAATGAAGTCGCTGTACCAGACCATTGTGGTGAAGAGAGAGCTGAGCCGGAAGGCACATCTCTCAGTAGACCGGTCAATTACGGTCATGAGCTTTGGGTCACGACTGAAAGAACGAGATTGCAGATATAAGCGGCTGAAATGAGTTTTCTCTGTAAGCTGGCTGGACTCACCCTAAGATATAGGGTGAGGAGCTTGGTAATTCACGAGGAGCTTGGGGTGGAGCCGCTGCTCCATCGCATCAAAAGGAGGCAGTTGAGGTTGCTCGATTATCTATTCCGGATGCCTCCATGACGCCTCTGGTGGGGTTTTCCAGGTATGCCCATTTGGAAGCAAGCCCTGGAGCAGAACTAGGACACGTTGGAGGGATCATGTCTCACAGCTGGCCTACAAATAATAATAATAATTATTATTATTTGTAGTAATAATAATAATTATTATTATTTGTAGTAATAATAATCATTATTATTATTTGTAGTAGTAGTAGTAGTAATAGGTTAATTTATTACTCTTTAGTATAATTTTTAGAGCTGACTGATGCTCAATAACGGCGCTATTGCAGTTAATTTCTGTCACCCCCCAGGGGCCAGAAATGTTTTTGCGCCCCCCCCCCTTAAAATAATATGACAACTGATATGGAATATCTATTTATCTGTACAAACTGAATTTGAAACTGAAGCTTAACTGGGCATGACATCGCTGACCTGACTGCATTCCTGCTATACGGAGGCCACCAATCGTCCATGTATCATACGTTCATATATTCATAAACTTACAGTGTATAGTTTCCACTCTCGCCGTTGCTTTAAAGCAGCTTTTGACCTAGATGCAAGGAAATTTGGTCGCAGGAGGAAATCAGAAATTTGGCTCTCTTGTATGCAAGTGGAAAAGGAAATATATTCATCCATGCATTAGCATTAGAAAAGAAGAAATGGTAGTAGTGAGAGGAGAGATTGTTTGGCTGCCATCTTAACTGTGTGTGCCGAGCCAAGCCCGGCCAGGAGAAAATATAAACCCCTGAGAATAAGGCTCATTTTGACTGGTGGCCAGTAAGGGGATAATCTATGGAGGTGTGCACGTATGCATGAATATTTATATGTGTGACTGAGCATGCATGCCATTGAACTGGCCAATCGTTTGATGTCTTGCCAGTCTCACACAGGTTTGTATATTGTGTATCTACAGTATATCTCTACAGTGATGTGTGTGCCGTCGTGCGAATCTGCATCAAAAGCATCCTCCCTCACGGCAAGACTCTACTTTCACTCAGCGCAAGTGTGAGGGGTGACTTTGTCCAAGTAGGAGAGAGAGAGGGTCTGATGGACCAGACGCAAATCCTCTTAGCAAAAAGAGGAAAAAAAGGCATTTGGGTGAAAACTTAAATCAGCGATTGTGGCTTTACTTTAAGACTCTTTCCGATGCCTTTTTGTCTAGAACTATAATGTCAATAATTGAGTCACTGTAGGGCCGTAGGACGCCTGACGGAAGTGAGTGCTGCTGGTAGAAGAGTACTGTTAATTCCACTGACAGTGGGGTATGTTTTTTGGGTTTTTTTTGCGAATGTCAAAAAAAGACAAATCTGCAAATAAAGAATTTCTATACACGACGTTTTACAACACCCCGATTTTTCAAGTTATTGAAATTGAGGTCATTCCAGTCCAATGAATAGCTTGAAAAGCTACAAAGGTAAGTGGTGAATAGCCAGAGGTTAACAACAAGCAAAACTGAAATGTATGTATATTTCAGAATTATACAAACATGCATGTTTCTGGTACCACAAAACGGGTCAACAGTGTAAAGCTGTTCTATAGGTGTTCCAAGTTCTGGAGTACTGACTACCTTCTCTGTCTGCATAAAGCACGTTTGGAACACACTGTGGTACCATGCTGACTTTTGAAGCCACTCTTGAGGCTTGGAATTTGGATTGAAAAAGTAAAGTCATCAGACATCAATAGGTTAACCTTTTCTCTGCCTGCAAGGTCAGTAAACAAAACATGTCTAAAAGCATTACATTGAGATGCTTTCTCCATGCCAAGCAAGAACCAATGGAAATTAGTAGTGATGTTTATAAAATCCATTTGCAAAAAAAAATAAAAAATTTATAATTTGATACTTCAGTCATTGGAGGCATGGAAATGGTTTACTTTATGTATACCGTTTACATTAAATGCTTTATATTCCTTATTAATTCACATTTCCACATGTCTGAAAAGGAGTAGCTAAAACAAAGGTTCACTTCCTGTATACAACATACACTAATTGACTATTTACATTGTTCTTCCATACAGTATAATCAAAGCAGTTATTATAATAATCAATATGTATTTCATTAACAGGAATACAGTCAAAAGTAGCCGCACGGTGGATGAGTGGGTAGCATGTTGGCCTCACAGTCAGGAGGTTCAGGGTTCGAATCTCTGTTGGGCATCTCTGTGTGGAGTTCGCATGTTCTCCCCGTGCATGCGTGGGTTTTCTCAGGGTACTCCGGTTTCCTCCCACATTCCAAAAACATGCATGTTAGGTTAATTGGCAACTCTAAAATGTCTATAGGTATAAATGTGAGTGTTTGTTTGTCTGCCCTGCGATTGACTGGAGACCAAAACCAGCTGGGATAGGCTCCAGCATACCTGCGACCCTAATGAGGATAAGCGGTACAGAAAATTTCAGTTAGTCTCTTATTTTCCGATGGCGCAGTTAGATCAAACAAGCAGCTCTGGTTGTCCCAGTTTATAATTTACATAGCTCTGCTTTGCTGCATATACAACACATTACTTTCAAAAAAGGATGTTGGCTGGATATCTGAATTGCCTCGATCTACTGGACTTGGACGTGTTCCCCCCTCCCTCCCCTGGCCCCCTCCAGCATGCACCACACACTGAGCATTTGTGCTTTGGCCCGTTTGCTTGTCCCATCACTTCCATACTGATAAATTACTGCAATTTCCCTGACTTTGTGGATTACTATATTCCCAGTTTCATTTAGTGTTCCATCCACTCATCCATTTTCTACCGCTTGTGCTCTTTATGGTGACGGGCGAGTTGAGTTGGAGCCTACCCCAACTGACTTTGGGAGAGAATCCCATTCACGTTTAGAAATGTGAATATGATAGAGACGATTTAGAATCATGCATATTTTTGGAATGTGGGGGGAAAAACCTGGCAAAAAACAACGCATGCAAATGGATGTGCAAACTCAACACAGAGATGTTCCAACGGAGATATGAACTTTCGATCTCTTGGCTGTGCAGCCAGCATGTCAGCCACCAGGCTTCGTTAATATGAGCAATGACATGAACTAAGTGAAATGTCTCTGTTGTGTAGCTGCATGTGAGTAAAGGATTATTTTCAGTCTTTTCTGTTATCATTAAAAAACCTGTGAAAATTGTGCTGTACCCTATTCCCCCCATGCCGATCATCCCACAGAAGGGGAAGCTTGTCAAAATTCTCACACTGGCCAAACGTGCCGGATATTAGGGCTCACATAGGCCCATGACTGACCTAGTGTGAGTACGCCCTTAATTTAGTTAATTCTCTCAATCCTTAATTTCTCCCATGAGATGAGTAAAATATACGACTGAATCACAACAAAGCAGGATCCAGAGTGTAGAGCGTGATTGGTTGGACATTTAACCCATTTATCATGTAGTGAGCACTCTTCTGTCAGCATTTTGGCTAATAAAGTTTTCTGTAAACTACTTTGATTTCGGGGGAAATCAGTCCATCCACAGGAAATCAAGCCAGGTATTGGATAGGTAGCAAACACCAAACAGAAAGCCCCCAAACAATTCATGCCTTAACTTTCTTGCTGTGAGGCAGCATTTTTTGAAGTTGTTTACTCTGGTGCATTATTGTTATTATTTTGAATAGAGAAAGCTAGAGGATGTGCCCCTTTCCTCAAGTACAGTCATCCCTCATTCATTGTGGTTCATTGGTCCCAGACCTGATTAACTTCCATGAAGTGGGGTTTCAATGAAAATAATATTTTGTAGTTAGAGCACAGAAAACCTGTTTATGACTTTCTGAATACCAGTTTTAACATTATTAGATCCCTCTGGGGGCCCGCACGGTGGTTGAATGGGTAGCATGTTGGCCTCACAGTCAGGAGGTTCTGGGTTCGAATCTCCGTTGGCCCTCTCTGTGTGGAGTTTGGATGTTCTCCCCGTGCGTGCGTGTTTTTTTTTTCGAGTACTCCGGTTTTCTCCTACATTCCAAAAACATGCATGTTAAGTTAATTGGTGACTCTAAATTGTCCATAGATATGAATGTTAGTGTGAATGTTCGTTTGTCTGCCCTGCAATTGACTGGCGACCAGTCCAGGGTGTACACCACCTCCCGCCCAAAGTCAGCTGGGATAGGCTCCAGCATACCCACGACCCTAATGAGGATAAGCGGTGTAGAAAATGGAGTATAGAACATTCTAAGAGTCTAGAATTAAGAGTTGGGACTTTGAATGTTGGAACTATGACAGGAAAAGGTAGAAAATTACTTGACATGATGCAGAGGAGGAAGGTAGACATATTGTGTGTCCAGGAGACCAGGTGGAACGGTAGCAAGGCTAGAAGCTTAGGAGCCGGGTTCAAGATGTTCTATCACGGTGTAGATAGGAAGAGAAATGGAGTAGGGGTGATTTTGAAGGAGGAGTTTGCTAGCAACGTCCTGGAGGTAAAAAGAGTGTCAGATAGAGTGATGAGCCTGAAGCTACAAATTAAAGGTGTGATGTTCAATGTTCTCAGTGGGTATGCTCCACAGGTAGGATGTGAGATGGAGGAGAAAGAGAAATTCTGGTCAGACCTGGATGAAGTGATGCAGAACATCCCCAGAAGTGAGAGAGTTGTCATTGGTGCGAACTTTAATGGGCATGTTGGTGCAGGAAACAAAGATGATGAGGAGGAGATGGGCAAGTTTGGTATCCAGGAGAGAAACGCAGAAGGACAGATGGTGGTCGACTTTGCAAAAAGGATGGAAATGGCTGTAGTGAATACTTTCTTCCAGAAAATACAGGAACATAGGGTGACCTTTAAGAGTGGTGGTAGGAGCACACAGGTAGACTACATCTTGTGTAGAAGATGTAACCTGAAGGAGGTCACTGACTGCAAAGCAGTGGTAGGTGAGAGTGTAGCCAGACAGCATTGGATGGTGGTGTGGAGGTTGACTCTAGTGGTGAGAAGGATGAAGAGGGTAAAGGCAGAGCAGAGGACGAAATGGTGGAAGCTGAAAAAGGAGAGTGTTGCGTGACTTTTAGGAAAAAGGCTATGGGTGGCCAGGAAGTCCTTGTAGATGACTGGACAACTACAGCTACTGTGATCAGGGAGACAGGTAGGATAGTACTTGGTGTGTCATCTGGAAGGAAAGTAGATAAGGAACTTGGTGGTGGAATGAGGAGGTGCAGGAGTGTACACAGAGTAAGAGGTTAGCTAAGAAGAAGTGGGACACTGAGAGGACTGAAGAGAGTAGACAGAAGTACAAAAGATCCAGTGTAAGGTGAAAGTAAAGGTGGCAAAGGCCAAACAAGGGGCTTATGATGACTTGTATGCTAGGTTGGACAGCAAGGAGGGAGAGAAAGATCTATACAGGTTGGCAAGGCAGAGGGACAGAGAAGGAAAGGACCTGCAGCAGGTTAGGGTGATGAAGGATAAGGATGGAAGGGTATTGACAGGTGCCAGTAGTGTCATGGGAAGATGGAAAGAGTACTTTGAAGAGTTGATGAATGAGGAAAATGAGAGAGAAGAAAGAGTAGAAGAGGTGACTGTTGTGGACCAGGAAGTAGCAAAGATTAGTAAGGAAGAAGTGAGGAGGGCATTGAAGAGGATGAAGAATGGAAAGGCACTCGGTCCTGATGATATACCTGTGGAGGTATGGAAGTGTCTAGGAGAGGTGGCAGTAGAGTTCCTGACCGGGTTGTTTAACAAGATCTTAGATAATGAGAAGATGCCTGAGGAATGGAGGAGAAGTGTGCTGGTGCCCATTTTTAAGAACAAGGGAGATGTGCAGAGTTGTGGCAACTACAGAGGAATAAAGCTGATGAGCCATACAATGAAGTTATGGGAAAGAGTAGTTGAAGCTAGACTAAGGGCAAACGTGAGCATTTGTGAGCAGCAGTACGGTTTTATGCCAAAAAAGAGTACAACAGATGCAGTATTTGCTTTGAGGATGTTGATTGAGAAGTACAGGGAAGGTCAGAGGGAGCTGCATTGTGTTTTTGTAGATCTGGAGAAAGCTTATGACAGGGTGCCCAGAGAGGAACTGTGGTATTGTATGAGGAAGTCTGGAGTGGCAGAGAAGTATGTTAGAGCGGTGCAGGACATGTACGAGGACTGTAAGACAGTAGTGAGGTGTGCTGCAGGTGTGACAGAGGAGTTCCGAGTGAAGGTGGGACTCCATCAGGGATCAGCTCTGAGCCCCTTCTTGTTTGCTATGGTGATGGACAGGCTGACGGACGAGGTTAGACAGGAATCTCCATGGACTATGATGTTTGCAGATGACATTGTGATATGTAGTGAGAGCAGGGAACAGGTGGAGGAGAAGCTTGAGGGGTGGAGGTTTGCCCTGGAAAGGAGAGGAATGAAGGTCAGCCGCAGCAAGACGGAGTACATGTGTGTAAATGAGAGGGACTCAAGTGGAAGAGTGAGGTTACAGGGAGAAGAGATAAAGAAGGTGGAGGATTTTAAGTACTTAGGGTCAACAGTCCAGAGCAATGGAGAGTGTGGAAAAGAGGTGAAGAAGCGTGTGCAGGCAGGCTGGAATGGGTGGAGAAAAGTGTCGGGTGTGATGTGTGATAGAAGAGTTTCAGCTAAAATGAAAGGAAAGGTGTACAAAACTGTGGTGAGACCAGCCATGTTGTTTGGTTTAGAGACAGTGCCGCTGAGGAAAAGACAGGAGGCAGAGCTGGAGGTAGCAGAGATGAAGATGCTGAGGTTCTCTTTGGGTGTGACCAGGATGGACAGGATCAGGAATGAGCACATCAGAGGGACAGCACATGTTAGAGGTTTTGGAGATAAAGTCAGAGAGGCCAGACTGAGATGGTTCGGACATGTCCAGAGGAGAGATAGTGAATATATTGGTAGAAGGATGCTGAGTTTTGAATTGCCAGGCAGGCGGCCTAGAGGAAGACCAAAGAGGAGGTTTATGGATGTAGAGAAAGAGGACATGAAGGTAGTTGGCGCAGGAGAAGAGGACGCAGAAGACAGAGTTAGATGGAGGCAATTGATTCGCTTTGGCGACCCCTGAAGGGATAAGCCGAAAGGAAAAGAAAGAAAGAAATAATAAGTTACTTTTACCTTCATTGAAGGCGTGATTGTTCCCAAAGACACAGTGTGGTGACGATATCAACCACCACCACCACCTTCCTGTTTGTTTATATCTTAAATTCAGTAATGTTTCTCACCTTTTTTATCTCACCAGGTTTCTCACCTTCTCTTACCTTCAAACTTACTTTGGATCCATTTTGGCTTATTCGAAAGATCTCAGTGCCTCAGTTTCTACCAAAGATGAAACACCAGATGCTGAGGGGTGAGTGTCAGCACAAGAGTGCACTTATTTCACACTGCTATGGAAATGGAATCCAAATTAGCATCATGGTGTAAAAAAAAAAAAATGCCATACAACAAATGACTTGTCACTGCAGCAATGGTAAATCAAAATGATCAAATAAGGTTTTAATACAAGAATAATTTTTGATGCCATTTACTTGGAAATGCAAATGAAACAATACGGCTCGGAGCAAACTACCCGTGTGCTCTTTGATGATGCCAAAGCAACGCGCGGTGCGTTTACATGCACACATTAGTTGGATTTCTGCCAAAGTTCTTTCTCTCCATGTTTTCACGCTTCTGTCCCAGTTTACATGCACTCCCTCTCACTTGATCATCAACCAAACGGTGTTCCACCGAAAAGCTAAGAGGGAGATTTTGGTCATTTACTTTATCTACGTGGCTATTTCAACAAGTCAGAGAGATACTATATTCAAGTAGATGTTACTGGTCAAACATCTTTTTCTACAGCTCTTACGTGCAGTCGGTAACCTTTTATTGTGTGTGTAAATCTGCTTTGGCTCTGAGAAATATAGCTGCCTGCTCCTTCGCCATCTTTCGCTACTACTTTGAACCGCAAAGGAAAGGATGCAAAACTAAAGGCTGCTATGAGAGAGTGCATTTTAAACAGATTACGATGGCTTGTCTAACGCTGTGCAGGGAATTGTTTTTGATGCATTCAAGGGTTGCATGCAAACAAATTGTCTAAATTGCTGAGACAAAATTTTAGGTTTTATTAAGCGGATGATCTGTGGATTTGTGGATGATCTTCTCATTCATTGGATATTTGTTGCAACATTACTCCAGGCAGGACTGTGAAAGGATGGACAGGCCACTTGGATTTTGGACAGAAACACATGGAGATATGCTAAAAAAGTGCATGTGATATTTCGCATGTTTGCTGTTTGTTTTTTTTTTTTACATTTTCTAAAAAAAATTCTTTTTATACGATCTTGGTAAATTTTTGTCTCGTAATGTTATGACTTTGTTCCTGTAAAATTATTATATATCATTAAAATGTATTTTGTTTCTCAAAATATGACTTATATATATTTCTATATTTTGTTTTTTATTATTTCAAATCTCATAATATCACATCATTCTCAGAAAACATTTTCTCTTAATATTTTGACTTTATTGTTGTAAAATTACTAAATCTGATTTGTTTTGTTTTCCCACTAAAGTACATTAATAAATGATCATGCATATCTCTACAACTCTGATGTAAACAATCAAATGCCACCCACGGCCCACAATGCATTGCGTGATTAAGTGCATCGCAAGTATCGCAAGATTTTGTCGGGGCCAAGTGATCAAGATGACAGAATATACAATCTGGACGGTAAACAAGGCCAACATTTTAGCAAAAATTTGAGTTGTTAACCAAAAAAAGTGCTAATTGGGAGAGCTGTTAACCGAGGTACCACTGCATAGCCAAGCTAATTAACAACAAAAACAAAACAGACAACACAATTATATAAAATATGTCAAAATGGTATTTTAAACAATAGTAGTCACTAGTCTCAGAGAAGCAATTGACAATTTGAAGTCATTGTGTGCTTATGATAGGCTGTACGTTCATGTTTGTAGCTAAACTTTGCCAAACTGCTGTCAACAACAAACATACCCAATGGCCATGCATACGTTGGCATACTCAAAGCACGAAATATACCATGTTTTCATATGTTTGAATGTTGGCGCCCTCTAGGCAGCTGGAGGCAGAGGCGGTTTTAGGCACGGGCAAACCGGGCAGCCGCCCGGGGCGGCATTTGTTCGTGTCACATGGGGGGCGGCACGAACACTGGAAAAAAAAAGAAAAAGATGTGCGGGGGGGGGGAGCGCTCTGAAGTGGTCTCACTCGGGGAGTATTCCAATGTAGAGCCCTGCAGGAACCCACTGCCTAAAATCCTGCTAAGTCCGCTAGGGAGTCTCGCACATGCATAGCGAGCCCAGTCCGCTGACAGATCGATCTAAATGTTGTGCAAGAGAGGAATTAAGGAATGGAAAAGTATTTATTTGTGATATTGCATTTGAATAGTCTGTGTTAACACAACTTGCTCTAATTTGTTTTTTAGTGCATGTAATTAACGTGAGAGTACACTTCAATAACACAATGACATCATGGCGTATGTTCCCCAGCCCAATCAGGCCCTCAGTCATGAGCACGCCCATAGACACGGACCATCACGTGGAGTAATCAAAGCATATTCATATTACAGGCATACACACGGATCCATGATGAGCAACCACATGCCGCAGACAGGGAGGGAGGATCAATGAGCTTAATAGGAAGTGACACAAAACAATAGCAGATGGCCAATCAGCATTTCAAGATTTTGGAATGTTATCGTGGGAACCCTGCAGGACACTGCTGTCTTCATTTGTGCTTTATTGTATATTAGCGCGCACTGGCTGAACCATTAAAAAGCCATTGTACGACACCTAAAACATATGCCTCCCAGTGAACAACACGTCATTTGAATAATGTTAGCCAACCATGACATCTCTCTCTGAAATAGGCCAATTTGTGGACCAGGACCCCTGAGCTGCAGCCTATTGCTAGTTTTAGTGTCAGAGCTATTTGGGCTCACTGTCGTGTTGAATGCTGGAGACGATACATGAACACGATAAACTCCAAAGCTACTGTGATAAAGTGCTCAGGACATCAAAATTTTATTACGTCTTATTTTGGCCAAATAAAGTTAAAAGACATGTTTTCTGTGTTAGACGCATGCTCAAACCTTGACATATTTACCTTTCTTACATTTTCCGCCACTGAAAAACAATCCTGTGAAGCTTCCGGGATGAGACTCAATACCTCCAAATCCGAGGCCATGGTTCTCAGTCGGAAACGGGTGGACTGCTCCCGCTGGGTTGGGCTGGAGGTCTTGCCCCAGGTGGAGGAGTTCAAGTAGCTCGGGATCTTGTTCAAGGCTGTGTTTTGATGAGTTTGGATGCCATAAAATCTTAGCACTGTAACATCACAGCCAAGACGGTGGCGGTTCAGAAAACTCATTGGGATGCATTTGATAATCACTGCTTCATGTATTTTATAGTTGTTTACCGAAACAACCTTTTCTTTTTTGGGTGGTCATGATCACTTTAGTCAATTGGTCTACAGTGTAAATTAGGTATTAACTTTGTATGTGTTCAAATTATGCAAAAAAATAAATTGTATGGGTTGTTATTTTAATATAGCATATTTGCATTTTTCCACAAGTAATGCATGAATCTGCAGCAGCTCATTTTGTTTTCCTACAGCCATTCAGAGGTGGACATGGTGGTGTGTTTTGGATCAATATCCTGCTGCAGAACCCAAGTTGGATTCAGCTTGAGGTGACCAACATGGTGACAGCGGAATTCATGGTGCCATTCATCACAGCAAGTCGTCCATGTCCTGAAGGAGCAAAATCATCACACTACCACCACCATGTTTTACTGTTGCTATGATGTTCTTTTTCTGAAATGTGGTGTTGCTTTTATGTCAGCTATAACAGGACAGACAACTTCTAAAACGGTCAACTTTTGTCTCGTCAGACCCCAAAGTATTTTCCCAAAGGCTAAGGAACCCACTTAATTGAGGCAAGTGAGGCCTGCAGTTGTTTGTATGTTGCGGGGCCTTTTGTGACCTCTTTTCTGCACTCTTAGGATAATTTTGGTTGGCCGGTCACTCCTGGGAAGGTTCACCACCGTTCCATGTTTTTGCCATTTGTGGATAATGGCTCTCACTGTGGTCCGCTGGAGTCCCAAAGGTTTAGAAATGGCTATGTAACCTTTTCCAGACCGATAGATCTCAATTAATCCCAGTTATGTTTTAACAGGGCGGACAATCTGAAACACTTAAGTATGACAAACATGCAAAAAACACTTTGTCACAGCACTGTAATGTGGTTCTGAAACTGAAAGAGGTGGGGCAACCCAAATGTACAGCATATTACTGTATATGCTTCTAATTGCCTTTGAGAATTTGGAGTGTATTATTCATTCATTCATTTTCTGTACCGCTTATTCTCATTAGGGTCACGGGGATGCTGGAGCCTATCCCAGCTGGCTTTGGGCGAGAGGCGGGGTACACCCTGGACTGGTCGCCAGTCAATCGCAGGGCACATATAGACAAACAAACATTCACACTCACATTCATACCTATGGACAATTTAGAGTCACCAATTAACCTAACATGCATGTTTTTGGAATGTGGGAGGAAACCGGAGTACCAGGAGAAAACCCACACACGCACGGGGAGAACATGCAAACTCCACACAGAGATGCCCAACGGAGATTTGAACCCAGGTCTTCCAGATCTCCTGACTGTGTGGCCAATGTGCTAACCACTCAGCCACCGTGCGGCCTGCAAACACAATTTAAATTGTCAAAAAAAGTCACAAGAGTAAAGTCAAAGTATTATAGAGATACAGTTATAGAAGAAAAATCTCAAGAAGAAAGTAGCTACGGTTATGGTGGAATTTATTGAGTACATGCATACCTTCATGTTCATAGTGAAAATGAAAAGAAAAAACAGCATAAATGGAAAAAACTCACGTAATTTAATTTCAAATATTCCATTTATAAATAAGGAATCCTACTTATACAATAAGGAATTCATAGTCGATTCAATAAGAGTGACCTGGCCAGGCTCGTGTATTCAACTATCAAAAGTGTCTTCTGACTTTTATTAAACAGGTAGGCTTTATTGTATCCGTGTGCTTAAAAACATAACTTTTTTATCCTCCTTTGTCCTCTTGTTGGTGTAAACATTACGCCCTCCTTCTGGCTTCCTAACCCTAACCCTTCTTGTGAATTCAATGAATAAGATCTGCGCCTTGACACTTTGCAGAGACTACCAGTCTGGTACTGAAATATGGTACCTTTTGATTTGATGTGAATTGGTGCTCGGTACTACAGATGAATTTCGTTCGGTGCCTATGAAAGTACAGTATAGTACCGTATCCCTTTGTAGCTGGCGTGCAGACTTTTTGAAGGCATGGCAAAAAGGGGATGTAAATATTAAGCGGTGAAGTAAAGTCATATGTCAGAAAAAAACACGCAGCAGAAGTCAATCATTGTTTATCACTGCATTAACACACATGCCGTTATTGACTTCAAAACATTTGTGGGAAGTGTTTCCGTTTTACACAACACTGGCAAATCCTATCCTATATTTTATGTTCTCTTCAGCATATCATTTATGCAAATAGATTGATAGTCATGGTGGCAGTCCCAACGTTCCATCAAACATCATTACTACACCGGCGTCATATAAAAGTGCCAATGGAATAATTCGGTACAAATACATCCTCAGTGCTCCGTTGCTCGCTTTTCTTCAGAAATCGTGGTGACTTCATATTAAGGTGATGTATAAAGCTTTAATAAGTAGTTATTAAAGGTAATAAGCCTTTTGTTATATTAATAAGATGATACAGTATATTAAATGCATTTTTGCATTACTTAGGCTATATAAATATGAATTTAAAAAAGCGTCATTAATTTATTTTTACTATGTAGAAGCACCTTCGTCATCGTCGTCTTTCCACCGGCGGGCATCGTAACAATGCAAACAAGGCTTTGACCTTCTGTGGTGAACTTGGTGCAATCCAGAACCACAAACTGCATGAATGTGTGGTCACGACACTTATTATAACTATGTTGTATATATATATATATATACTGTATATATATGTGTATGTTGCATATAAATATGTTTGGGTTTGTGGTGTGCAAAGACTTTTAGTCAGAATTCCATGCACAGACTTATTTACAGACTTTGTCTACATGTTCTGGGGAAGAGTTCGGTCCGGCGTTTTTTTATTTCTTTCCCATGAAAATCAAACTTCTGATGGTGGATGCGTGCACTTTGACACCAACTCTGTCTTTCTCTAGTTGGTGTCCCGTGATGATACAGTATTTGTGAATTTTTGGAGAGTTCTTTAAGCAACTTGCATTTATGCTGAACTTACTAGGTTGCCATGACCTGAGCATGTTGGCAGCCGTTTTACTTGAACTCCATTTCTAAATTATCTTCTGTACAGTCAAAGAGATGATTTGAAATTGTTTGGGAATCTTTGTCTTTCCCCGACACAAATATGTCAACACTATTTTTTCTGACAGCCTCAAGAGCACTTTGGATCTCACCATGGTGATAACAATCACTTCAACAATGAAGGGCCAACCAAACACAATCTCTGACTTTTAAGTAAGACTACTTCTATAATTGCCTTGGAACTCCGTCTTGGTAAACTCCATTCCTTTTACTGACTCGAGGTTTTTGATGATGCTTAGTTCACATGATGATACGCTACGCGAGATTGCTTTTACGAGAACAAGACAAGACGGGACATTTTTAAGAAAAGTACAATGAACAAATATGACAATACAGTATGTTGCAATCTAATATCATAATTTCTACTACGTTAACTCATCTTCACTCTGTGTGTATGGTACCGACCCTGCTTCCACCCACCGAGGCTCTATGACTGACATGAGGTCTCACTCTGCCGTTGTTCTATTGAACAAACACACCAAGGGGCTAAAAGCAATGCACAGAGTGAACTCTCTTCCTGCCTGTTAGGAGGTGAGATCATTTATTAAGGCCAGCAAAATTATAGAGTTCAATTTCATTCATTGTGTGATTCATTAATTTATTTATTATGACCAGAGGGGGAGTCCCCATGAATGAAAAACGAAATTTTGTCACCTTCTAGTTTTGCGAGATCTTGTGACACCCCTACTCAAGCGACCTTATTTGACAAGTTTATTATGTTAAAATTGTGACGTTTTATTTTTTGTTAGAATATGAATTTTCTTAGTATTTGCACTTCATTGGTGTAATTACTCCTGTCTTTTTCAGTTTGCAGACTTTTCTCCTGGGAATTATTTACTTTATTGTCATAATTATTTGACTTGATTCTCATGACAACATACATACATGCAACCTTATTTTCCAAAAAATACAACTTCATGTATTGTTTCTCATAAAATTGCAACTTCAAACAAAATAACATCTTTGTAATGTTTTTGTGGCATGTTTGTGTTTTCAAAGGGAAATATAATTTATACTGTATATTATTTTGGTATGCAACGAGGCTTTTGTCCAAATACAATTTGTCCCGATTAAATGATAAATCAAGGGCTGTTGAATGATTAATCAAAGTTAATCAAAGATTAATCAGTTTTAACGTAATGGACTATGTCTAAAATATGCCCATTTTTTACTGTATTTGAATTAACAGAAAGATAAATGACAGGGTAGGACTTTACGTATATGTGTGTATATTTACAGCTCCAAATGAACTGAACATGTAAATCAAGTCTAAAAATCTATTTGTCTGATGGCAGCAGAACATTTGAAAGACACTTTAAATTGTGTTATTAAAGGCTATGAGGGATATGTCATTGTTGAAAAATTACAACTTTTTTCTCTCAGTATTTTTTCTTGTAAAACTACTGGTAATCTTCTTCCTCTTTTCTTCTGCAAATGGCCCAGGGCCCGCACTTTGGGCACACTTTCATGCATGGTGGCACCCCATGCCACCAGAATGTGAGTGGGGACTCCAATAACTGCACAAATGATGTTGCCTTACAAGTAAGACAATAACAATGTTCTATGGAAGACAAGATCTAGTTGAGACAATTGAGGGCCATTCATTTGAAAGGCGAGTATATTTGCTCTCCTGCATTGGCTTCCTCTATCTCTCGCTGGCCCCCTCATGTCAGCAAGGTTCAAATCATCCTCGTTAAGCGTTTGTCTGCAGTCTAACTCACAGATGATTATTCATTTAGCCGCTTTAGACAGCTCCCGTCAGCCACAAGGACTCCGCTTATCCGCCAAGGGAAAAATCAACTACTTTTTTTTTCTTCAACCTTCTTTTCTGCCTCTTCAGTCCTTTCTCCACTTCTTGTCTCTCTCCTGGGCTATTACACTGAGTGTTTACTATAAGCTGCACGCTTGTTAATTATAAATCACCGTGTGCTCTTACATTCTATTAATTGGTACCTCCTCCCTCGGTCTACGGGTAAGCGAGGGCAAATAAATTCAGGTATGGCTTCATTAAGTGGCACTCTCACAACAGATCTTGACACATGCTACAAAGGCAGTAAACGAAGAGAGGAGGGAGAGTAGATTGGAGAACTTGAACAGCCTTAATCATTGCAGTACAGTGGCCCATGGTGCAATCAGACTGCCACGCCAGTGTTTCTGCAGGGGGATGCAGTCACAATCACAGACAATATTCAAAGAAAAAGCATCCAGCTTTTGGAATTAAATGGATTAGAGATGCACAATATTTTATTTTTCAAACTGATGCTGATAACTTTCTGCTGTGGTACCAAGAACCGATATCCTACTCGAAAGAAATGCTTGTTAATGACAACATAATCGTTTACATGTATATAAACGGTAAACGACAATGAGAAAATAGTAAAGTCAATGAAAATATAATAAATGTTGTCATGAATAATGACACTTTACCGCGGGTGAGGTGAGCTTGACGGCGGAGGAAGAGGCGAATGGAGTTTTGAAAGTTTATACATTTTTCCTTTAAAAAGGTAAAGTCGAGGTTCCATTGTATGTACTTTTGTTCATTTCGATCTAACTGTGCACACCTGGCGGTAAGAAGGACTTAAACAAATTTGGATTTTACCAACTGTACCTGTTGGTTTGTCCAAATCAAATATCATGACCGTATTTTTTGGTCTACAGAGTGCACCAGAATATACACCATTTTTTTTAGAAAATTAGTTTTTTTTACACACATTAGCCGCACCGTACTTCATGCTGCGAATATATACCGGCACGGTGGTCGAGTCGCAGGCTACCGTATCACTGCATGTTCTTCAGAGAGCAGCTACCAAGCTAACTAGTTAGCCTCTCCAATTTACTTAGTTGTCAACTTAAGTGTTTGAAACTAAATGGGGTCTAAGGACAAAAAAAAGGCCAATGTTTTACCACTTCCACACGGAGTGAGAGAATTTTTATTTTTTTACGCTATCTCCGCCATGGCATGTCCGACGTACTCACCTTGTTTATCCAAATTTGATCGAAATTAACTTTGGCTAAATTTTGTTTTTTTGAGGTGAGAAACACAATTGAATTTTAAAAAAAGGTAATAGTAACTTTCAATATTCATTCATTCCTTTCATTCATCATTTATACATATTCAGTGGAACCTCCATTTACAAAAACCTTATTATACAAAAATGAATTGCACAAATTGGGCTTTGAAGATATTTCCATCCCATTTCACAAAACATTTAAAAAAAATACAAATATAAAAATGAAAAGTGGCGCCCAGAATTTTGAACGTACTGCACCGCCATACAAGCTGCCCTCGCCTGGGGTGGTAATGCACCAAAGTAATGGATGCCAACCGCCGTAAAACCAAAGAAGAAGAAGCTGCCCTCCCATTGGTTATCTTGTTTATCTCCCATCAACCTCTTCCTCCTATCGATGCCCAAGTAAAGCGTCCCTTTGCTCAGCGTACCGAAAAGCCCCCGTTTATTGTTAAAAATTAAATTAAAATAAAAAGTCATAGTGTTAAGTTTATAATGTAATGTAGTGTATTCATTTAAATGAAGTTACAGTATGTAAACTTACGCATGATTTCTGCCATCTGTCAAAACTTCGTTCACCTCCTCCTCCTCCGCCATGAAGCTCACCTCGCTGTACCCGCAAGGTACAGCGTCATTTTTCATAACAACATTTTTGTCATTGATTTTATGATTTTCTCAATGTTTTATTGTTTTTTTTAACATTCATGCATGTGTCAATGATTATGTTGTCATTAATGTCATTAATGAACATATTTCTTTCTCGGGTGGGTACAATATTTACACCCTATACTACTGTTTTCGAGGGGGCTGGAATGAATGATGCAATCCATCCATCTCCTAAACCGCTTATCTTCATTAGGGTGGCGGGTATGCTGGAGCCTATCCCAGCTGACTTTGGGCGGGAGGCGGGGTACACCCGGGACTGTTTGCCAGTCAGTCGCAAAGCAACAATTCACACTCACAGTCATACTTATATATATGGGGTGGGGGGGAGGGGGCATATCACATTGTTTGAAGCAAAAACCTACTTCATGTATGTGCAAAGCTCAAGTGAATGCGTTCTTAAAAGCAGCGGTTGACATCTGGGTGTGCCATCTGTTTGTACCCAACACCACAAATCACAAAAGTTTGGTGAAACTTACTGATAACTGATCAGCCATAGTAATGAATGTGTTTACGAGGCTCTTTAAATTCATTAATTCATCAAATAAACGGACAAGCCAGGCACCAACAAAACAAGCACAGCTAAAGTCTAAAAAAAAGAAAAAGATAGCGAGGATTTGCTCATGGACCTGAAATGACGGGGTACTGTATCACACCAGAGAGCTCCATTAGTGATAATTGGATGGATTTCATATTAATATATGCTCTGTCATTTAAGCGCTGCACACAGGCTTAACCTCAGCATGGAATATCATCCCCTGCCAGGTCCTGCAATCATGCACTTCAGAGTGATCATAATGATTGTAATACCATCGTCTACAGGACTCAAAAAACATTAGTGTGTCATGAAAAATAGACAGAAAGAAGGTGAGAAAGTGAAATTATGTTCTAAAGTATTATTTCCCAATTACACCTGGATAAATATAAAAATGACCTGTTTATCGCCTGAAAGTCGATGGATCTTATGCAGGTTGTAGAGTGGTCATCTCCCAGCCATGGTTGCTGGTTCAATCCTCAACCTGTGAATAGATTTTAACCCATTTCTGGGATATTTTAACCTTTATTCTACATTTCAGTTCGGCATTCGCAAGCAATTTTGACTGAAATCGCCTCATCTTGCTCAGCTTCAGCTCAACATGGATCCCAATATGACAAAAGAGCAAAGTAAACATTTAAGCGTAAAACACTGCACGTGTCCTGAGTTAATAATACACCGCATGAGTCCAAATGTCTTTAATCCCATTATGTCTTTAGCTTCTAACAAAGACGCTAAAAAACAAAAACTGCAAAACTGAGTCAGAAAAAGCTGAAGTGTTTGTTTGTGTTGTTTAGGCAAGCACCTTTTCCTGATTTTACTCAGCTGTTTGCACTTTACGCTACACAGTTAAGCAAATGTTTGTTTGTTTTTTTTACATTCAATATACGAATGATCCGATCAGTCAGCTAATCGAAAAAATAATTGCTGATTAGTCAACTATCAAAATAATTGTTTGTGGCAGTCAAAATCATCAGCATTTGACTCTCAAAAATGGAAAATTGCACCTTTTCACATGCATAAAACAGTTATAAATGCTAATGACTGATGAATGAAAGGGATAAATGAACATTTAAGGTTATTTTTACCTTCACAAATGAAAATCCCAAATTTAGTGTTTCAGAATATTGAACTATTACTCATTCCTGATCATGTCCATCCTGGTCACACCCAAATATATATATATATATACATGTATAAGTATCCTGGCCCTCATATAGAGGGTTGTGTCAGGAAGGGCATCCGACGTAAAACTTTTGCCAAAGCAAAACATGCGAATCAAACAGAACACAATGATTCGCTGTGGCGACCCTTGTTGGGATAAGCAGGGAGAAGCTGAAAGGAAAAGAAGAGATTTCACAGTGGTTCCCAAACTTTTACTGCCGCGCCCCCTTTTGTAAATGTTTGGCCCCTGTCATAATGTTCCCAGTTTGAAGACCACTGATATAAGACATGATTCTTGATGAATAACTCATGGCAAAACAGGAAAGTGGTGTCCATGTGATGTCTCTCTAGGGGACACACTCAAAAACCAAGTCTTCATTGAAGGGAAAAGTCATCTTTTTTTCCTTGTTTTTACCAAGTATAAAGTATGCATTTGGAATTGTTGACTGCATGTAAGGCTACATTCACACTGCATGTTAGGATTCCCATCCATCTATCCGATTTCTATACCGCTTATGCTCATTAGGGTTGCGGGTATGCTGGAGCCTATCCCAGCTGGCTTTGGGCGGGAGGCGGGGTACACCCTGGACTGGTCACCATCGCAGACATACAACCATTTACACTCACATTCACACCCATGGACTATTTAACTATAAAACTCTAAAAATGTGTTTTGTGTTCAAACTTTTGGCTTTGGTTGGCATCTGTTTCAGTTAGAGTCGGAACTTCTGGAATGAGTTACTGACGCTACCCAAGGTTCCACTGCATTTCCTAAATTAAATGATTGCTTCTGAACACGAGATCGACAGGTGGATGGGTGCGGCGTCTGCAGTGATGCGTTGAGGTGAACGGACCTATGGTCATGAGCTTTGGGTAGTGACCGAAAGGACAAGATCTGGGGTACAAGCGCCCGAAATGCGTTTTCTCCGTTGGGTGGCGGAGCTCTCCCTTAGAGATAAGGTGAGAATTGAGAGGAGCCAGATGAGGTGGCTCGGGCATCTGGTCAGGAGGGTTCTCGGACGCCGCCTTGTGTTCAGTGCTCAGCACACGCCCGACCGGTTGGAGGCCGCGGGAAAGACCCGGTACTGGTTAAAGAACTGAAGAAGATGGATGGATGATTTGTTTTGCAGGTTTTTAGAGTGTTAAAACCCATAGACGGATTGAACATTCAGTTCAACACAAACAATGAAATACTCTATGCACTACGCAGCCAACGCCATTCCTAAACTAGTCAGTCTTCTGTGTATGTGTTATTGATAAGCTTGCGTGAACTATCAGAAAAGGTTTGAAAAGGAGTCTGTTGCGTACTGCAAGGCAAGAGAGAAGAGACGCCGTTAGCACAGCGGGGGGCTCACAGCATGCACTTGCCGTTTACTGCACAATTATTATCAAGTGTGGATGCCTGCATACTGGTAGTTATCTTTCTTGGATTGAAGGGGGCCTGGCAAATTACTTTCTGACTAGCCTTTGTGGCAAATTTCACCAACAGCCAAAGTTGACAAACCCCAGCTTTTGAATCTTAGCGGTGGCCAGAATGACGTTCCCAGTGCACTGAGAAGACAGCACTCCTCCTAAATTGGCAGGGGCAACAGAGGCCGTGACAGTAATGGGAAACCCCATTTCAAAGAGTAACTTCACCTCTTCACTTTTTCTGCTCCCTCTCCCTCATCTTCCTCCATTTTTTGCTCATCAGAGGGAAATTTCTTTCAACTAGCTGAGGAGGTTTAAGACAACTGCGGAGTCGGGTATAATTATCAGCGGCTCGTCTTTAATCTCACACTCCCCCGACTCGTCAGTGAACATTATCTGACACTAAACATAGACACTTCTCTGACTGAGACAGGCCAATTTAGCCTGCAAACGTCACTCAAAAAAAACACAACATGCAACTACAGATGGACACGGCGGAATGCCAGAGCAAAGAATAATCTATGAAATACATCATAGACGGGTTTGTTTCATTCTTTTTTTGTCCTTGCTACATATTTCATACCCGTGACAAAGCTTAGGCTGATTGATGTCTTTGCAGAAAACAAAAGAATGAGGAAGGCATTGAAAGAGCAATATATGAATTATTGCTGAAATGAAAAATAAAATAAATGGATATGTGCACACACATACATATATATATTCATACATACTGTACATACACATCTATACATGTACATACAATTGTGTGTTGCTGAAAATGGCATGGGTTACGGTCTCAACAGTAGCCCCATTTACGATTCTTTATGTTATTATTATTGTGCCTGTTGTGAGATCCTTCAAACCTGCAATAAAAGTTGTTCCAGTAATGAAGTCCTGTGTCTCCCCGAACATTACTAAGTAACATTGCTGACACCTAGTGACCAGTGTGGAGTACTGCATCCATAATTTGAATGAGTCGTCTAAATGCCTTGTATTCACATTTTAGTTGATTTTGCTGTTTTTATGCTTGACAATTCTTCACTTAGGCAAGAATATGTCACATTTGCTTAAACACTCCACTAATAGACTGTGTTCAACCAAGAAACAGCACATGGTGTTATTGTAGGGTAAATGCAATGCTCCATAACCATAACCCAAAAACATTTGAATTGAAATATTGATCTGAAATATTATCGAGAAAGTGATATTCATTTGTGTATCTGTACTGTACAGACTGAGCTCGAAACTGAAACCAGGAAAATGCAAAAGAATGGACAGCTGTGAGACACACAAGCCCAGAACCGGGAACCGGTCCCGGCAGTCTGTTGACGTCCACGTGCTAGGAACAAAGTTAGAGAATTATCCGAAGCACGGTTAGGATGATAAGGAAAAGGCGTTTTATGAAAACAAAGTAAAAAGAAGGAACTGAAAAGGGGCAGATTGTTTTCAACCTCGGTGGCAGCGGTGAGAACTCTGCCAGCGTGTGCCACATCAATTTGAGGAGGTCAAGTCACTGCCTGGCAGCCTGTGTCTGGCCATATTTCACAGCGAGGGAAGTGCTAGACTGAGCCAGGAGGCCGGCAGCCCGCACCAAGAGTGACCCAGACTTGCATGCACTTCACTGCCTATTCACTGGGGGCAAGTCAGGGAGCCGCTGGGGCGTGGGGCCTCCAGCTTAAGAGCTGCACCCTTCAAACCCTTGGGAAGTGAGGAAGGTTAGCCTGGCCGGCTCCAACTGTCAAGTAGCCAGCCAGAGGAGAAGGAGGGGGGATGGCAGAGGCCAGGAGAATAGCAGTAGAAGAGAAAGGAGAGGAAGATGAAAAGGAAGCGGTTTATTACAAGCAGCTAAAGCTTCACAGTCTTGCCTACACTTGATATCAAACATTTTAGTTCATCGCTACCCACATAATTCCGTGTCTAATAAGCAGGACGAAATACCTGGAAGTCCAGGTCAAAAGGGCTTATTTTGGACTAAAGACATTTTTGGTTACCAAGCACTTTCTATGTCAGACCAATTTTCCTGGGGGATATGGAAGTTTTCATCAAACCCAATGCTTATTATATTTATAGTTATTATATTTATAGATTAAGGCATCCTGGTCACCCACTGTTCAGTGTATCAAAAATGGGGACGGGCATCGGGTCTCGAGCATCGAAGGGAAACGGGACTAACAATCACATTCTTTCAGGATTGTTCAAATTTTGTACATTTCATTTTCATTTTTTTTCTTTGGCTCCATTTTGGGTTATTTTGCAGTCGTGATCAAAAGAGGAGCGCAGACCTGAGGTGTGAAACACAAATGAGTTCCAGGAATAGCTCACAGCAACCTTGTGTTGATCTCACCCCCATGCACATTGTGTTTTTGGTAACAATCACGTGTCCAGTGAAGTAAATGTTAAATGTTAATGCATCCCTTTCAGTCATTGTTTATATGCATTTAAATGTGTTTGGCTTTCTGGAATGAAATATTTGGATTTACATGATTTCTTAGGGAAAAATGTATTTGGTAGGAGTACATTTTGGTTAGAGTCTGACCTCCGGGGTCACACTAACCAAGGTTCCGCATGCATTTCTTGCAGCTTTGAATGATCACACCAAAGACCCAATGACACAATCATTTTAATCATCGTCATAACAACGACAACACAGGCTGCCTTTGCGGCCATAATCCAGCTCAAACTCTGAACACCCGCCATCGATCCCTGTCCACATGTGCAGTTTTGCAGGATTTCACTCATAGCGGTCGGGTCCGGAATCAGCTAACCGCTTTGCTTCTCAACAGACTTACCGATATGAATGAAATAAAAACTTACATGCAATGTAAAAAAAAGATGGATGACCTCTGACCTTTTGGAAACGGCAGCTAAAAAGACACCTCCAAAATCGTGTTTACTCATAAGAGTGTAGGTTGGTATAAAAACAAGCGGGCGACCATCCCCATACGGTCATCCAATAATGGTTACTGTGTGTGACTCTTTCTTTAAAGTTGCCGTGAAGCACCAAAAAAGTTGTTTTTTAAGCATTCCGCCATCACTACGTCTGTTGGCAGTTTGTATCCTTAGACATGTGTTTGCACACTGTATGTACATCCCCATGAGAGCAGAGTGTTTGTGCATCTCTATTAGCGTGATGGTGTCAGTGGGTTCTTGCCCAGCGTGCTTAGTGATGCCGACCCATTATTGAGCCTGTGAGAGGCAAAGCGGCTGATAAATTCCGACTTTTTGTGTAATTGTCGTGTGCAACTGAATACAAATCCCCGCTGCTCACGATTCATCATATTAATTTTTTTTATTTCCTTCGGCAACATCTTTTATTAGTTTTGCACTCAGTGGCAAGATTTAATTTCTGCAGGAGGGGACAGCAGTGTCAGCTTGATGATCATTATTGAGAATGTGATATTACATGAGCTGAAATAAAATCTATAGTGCATTAAAGAGACAGATTAGGAGGGGCAGAGGATTCATTTACAAGTGTTAAGACATCAACAGCTAATGCCCTGCAACTTCTAATAACCCCCGCTTTTTAGGAGAGGGCTTGGGGGGAACAACATGGGGGTGTTAACGAAAAGTACATCTGGGCCAGGGAATATGTGATTGCTGCGTTTATCAACAAGCCTCGAGGTTCGTTTAAGCAATGCTGTAAAGTACAGCAAGCTGACTCCAGATCACGCCAACTAGTTTTAGTATGTCACCCTGTGAGTACACATGCAATTGGAGTAAAAGGTAAAACACCACTGACTGATATATTTTCAAGCAGTCCTGAGTAGGAGCACCAAAACACTGCCTACATTTAAAATGTCAATACATAGGCTTCCATATTCACAATATCCAGTTTACAAGATATATTCCATTACATTTTCTTCCGCTTATCCAGGTCTGGCTTGCGGGGGCAGCAGTCTCAGTAGGGAAGTCCAGACTTCCCGGTCTCCGGCGACCTCTTCCAGCTCCACCGGGAGGACACCAAGACATTCCCTCCAACGTGTCCTAGGTCTTCCCAGGGGCCTTCTCCCGGCTGGGCATGCCAGAAACATCTCACCAGGGAGGCGCCCGGGAGGCATCCAGACTAGATGCCCGAGCTCCCTCAACTGGCTCCTCTTGATGTGAAGGACCAGCGGCTCTACTCTATCTCTTAGGGTGAGTCCAGCCACCCTACAGAGGAAACTAATTTCCGCCGCTTGTATCCGCGATCTCGTTCTTTCGGTCATGACCCATAACTCATGACCATAGGTGAGGGTGGGAACGTAGATCGATCGGTAAACAGAGAGCTTTGCCTTCCGGCTCAGCTCTCTCTTCACCACGACGGTCCGGTACAGCGACCGCATTACTGCAGATGCTGCACCGATCCGTCTGTCGATCTCACGCTCCAACCTTCCCTCACTCGTGAACAAGAACCCGAGATACTTGAACTCCTCCACCTGAGGCAAAACCTCACTCCCAACCCGCAGCGTACAGTCCACCCGTTTCCGACTGAGAACCGTGGCCTCGGATTTGGAGGTGCTGAGTCTCATCCCAGAAGCTTCACACTCAGCTGCAAACCGCTCCAGTAAACGCTGAAGGTCACAGCCTGATGAGGCCATAAGGACCACATCGTCTGCAAACACCAGAGACGAGATCCTAAGGTCACCAAGCTGGACTCCCTCAACACCTTGACTGCGCCTAGAAATTCTGTCCATGAAGATTATGAACAGAATCGGTGACAAAGGGCAGCCTTGGCGGAGGCCAACGTTCACCGGAAACAAGCTCGACTTACTGCTGGCAATGCGAACCAGGCTCCTGCTTCGATTGTACAAGGACCGAATGGCACGTAAAAGGGGGCCATCAATCCCGTACTCCCGGAGCACCCCCCACAGGACACCACGAGGGACGGTCGAATGCCTTTTCCAGGTCTACAAAGCACATGTAGACCAGTTGGGCAAACTCCCACATATCCTCCAGTATCCTTGCAAAGGTGTAGAGCTGGTCCAGTGTTCCGCGACCGGGACAAAAAACACATTAACTCCTGTAACCGAGGTTTGACTGAAGGTCGTATCCTTCTTTCCAGCACCCTGGAGTAGACTTACCCAGGGAGGCTGAGGAGTGTGATCCCCCTATAGTTGGAACACACCCTCCGGTCACCCTTTTTAAAATGGGGACCACCACCCCGGTCAGCCAGTCCAGAGGTACTGTTCCTGACTTCCATGCAATGTTGTAGAGGCGTCTCAACCAACACAGACCCCCAACATCCAGAGCCTTGAGGAATTCCGGGCGAAGCTCGTCTACCCCTGGAGCCTTGCCATTGGGGAGTGATTTAACTACCCCAATTACCTCAGCATCCTTGTTCGCAGACTATGACCTTGGTAATACATGGAAACAGGACAGGGAAGTTATCTATGATGTTATCAGCCGTTGACTCTGTAGTTCTTTGCTAACTAACACAGTTACGCCACAAGTCTCAAAACTGTTAACACAAAACACTTTTTTTACATGCATAAAAAAGTTGTGTATGCATATCACTGATGAATTAAACAGGTAAATCTTACCTTCATTTAAGACGTGATTGTTGTGAGATCCTTGGTGTTTTGTCTTGAGCTATTTCATGAATTCAATAATCTTTCTCACCTTCTTTTTGCTGGGACTTCATCAGGTGTTTTTTTGCAGCTGGGACCAATAAGAAAAGCAGAGAATTTGTAACTCCCCGTATAGAAGAATGAGGGGGGGGGGGGTGAAAAAAAGAAATCAACTCACTAGCCGCTCCAAACCTCAGACATCAGTGTTTGAAATTCATTTAGATTTATGACAATGAGCAGACCAGAATATGCACATCCCCATGCAATGATTGACTAACAGTGGCGGAAGATGAAATTAGCTCTAATGATAATAACAGCCTGTCTATTTAGAGCTGACATGTTGAGTCACTTTTGACTTGTCAAGTTGCATCCATTTCCCTGAGGGCAAGAAATTTCGTCTACAATTCATCTCTGTTTTTCTTTCTGATGCCCGCAGATGTTAAATGCACCGCGTGATTGTGACAGGCAAAGGCAAAATCCGATCCAGGGTGGGTTCCGTCATTACTATTAAGACCAAAAATTTAAAAAAGAACTATATAGAGCCAGTATATTATTGAGAAATAGTGCTCTACTATGGTGGAACATAGCAGGAAGCCACCCATATACCATGAAGTACCAGCCACTCCCTCAGTCATTCATCATTTGTTTATATACAAAAACAACCACATCATTATCCCGCTTGCACGATCCAATGCGCTCAAGAAGCAAATACAAGAGCACGATGAACTATTTGCAATTATAACGATGCTTTCAATAGTGACATAGCAAATTTAATATATAATTACTTTGGAGTGGCATACATCAGCATCATACAGTGAGGTCTTTCCTATACTAAAATCCCTCGTTTTTTGCAGTTAATCAGTTCCAGCTAGCATTCTTTATAAATGGAATACTTCTGCATAGAAAACCCATTTCGGACAGTTTTTAAAAAGTAGAGCTCTCCGGACATGAAATAACACCCCTATAGTCACATTTACACTCACATTAGCTAATATAATGACATAATTACCAGTCAAAAGTTTTAGAACAGCCCAATTTATTTGTAGTAAAACGCTACATTTTTAAGCGTTAACATGGTCTGTTGTTAATTGCCTTTTTTGAGATTTTGGTAGCAACAAATTACGTTCTCCAGTCCAATACTTTTCAAATGCTGTTCACAAGGGTACAGTACCACAGTGTGTTTCAAACACTGCTTTTATGCAGACAGAGGAGGTAGTAAGTAGACCAGAATTTGGAACACTTGTAGAAATTGGTTACACCAACTGCCAATGTTTGATCCACCTCCATTTCTGCAGAATACCTTTGTTGACCCATTTAGTAGAACCTGGGGATTATTAACGATTATTGTGACTGTTGTGAGATCATTTAAACCTGCAATAGGTGTATATAGTTCCAGTGATCAAGTTTGGTGCTTGTGTGTCTCACCCAACATTACATTACCATCTTGTCGTTGCCATTTACCGACAAGCCAACCACTAGTTTCTACTAGTTTCCAGTCAATAAAAAAAGTTTGGGAGCCACAAAATATTACAAAACTTATTATCGTAATCTTTTGTAATGTTACCTTATAGAACCACAAAATTCTACAAAAATTGCACAAACAAAAGTGCAGCTACACGACATACTCTGGGCTAACTTAAACACTCAACTAATTTCTGTAAAATAATAATTAAAAATGTAGCCAACTTTAAGATAAAAAAGCCAATCAGAGTTCATATATCTGCATATGAGTTTTATCAATACCGCTTATTTCTGCACTGAATTGTCATCAACCTTTCTATTGATCCTGATATCGACTGTCTTTGCAAAGAGACACATTCTCTTATTTTCTGAATAATTTCCTGTTTATTTTTTTAATTAGGATAATATGTGCTGGGGCCGCACGGTGGCTGAGTGGTTAGGACATTGGCCACACAGTCAGGAGATCTGGAAGACCTGGGTTCAAATCTCCGTTGGGCATCTCTGTGTGGAGTTTGCATGTTCTCCCCGTGCGTGCGTGGGTTTTCTCCGGGTACTCCGGTTTCCTCCCATATTCCAAAAACATGCATGTTTGGTTAATTGGTGACTCTAAATTGTCCATTAGAGTATGAATGTGAGTGTGAATGTTTGTTTGTCTATATGTGCCCTGCGATTGACTGGCGACCAGTCCAGGGTGTACCCCGCCTCTCGCCCAAAGTCTGCTGGGATTTCATGTATTCTCTCACTGTGAATTGGCTTCCCATCTCATGTACAGCCCAATGTTACCAACTTGGTGATTTTCTCGCCAAACCTGGAGACTTTCCAAAACGTTTTTCCTCAAAAAGACTAGAGAAAAATGTAAAGACTTTTTCCTGACGTCGTTGGGAACGGGAGGTTTTTCTGGTATTTGCATTTTTCTTCACCAAAATAGTAACTTATTGACGGTCCCTAGAAAAACATCTAACGATTAGAGCGAGCGAGCGAGCCGCACCATGAGAGAGCAGTCCGGACACAGTGAGGAAGGAGGAGTGAACACAGTGTGGAGCTGAATATCCAACGTCCAACTTTGCCGCGCTAGCGATCCAGCGACATTATACCCATGACCCGCCGGTGTATTTGCAGACATAAAAGAGAAATCACATATTGTTGCGAGCCGTGAGTGCCTAGTCAGCTGCTCATAACCTGCCTTTCCTGGAGTCACCACCAGGGGCTGTAAGCACAAAGTGGGAGGAAACCGGAGTACCCGGATAAACTCAAAACTCCTTCACAAGGGTAGCTGCAACAAGGAGGCTCCAGAGCCACGGGTTGCCGACCCCTGGACTAGACAAAAAGTTTTTGGCAGGTTGAAACAAAAAGTTTCATGTTCACACTGTGCCGGATTACTACTGTAAATACTTGCACCCAAACGTGAACGGATCAGAGTGAAGACAATGTAATACGCAAGGCACACCTGCAGTATACAGTATGTGACACACCAAAATATAGAAAAAGAAAGAACGCATGCGCATAAGTCTGCCGTTCCCCGCTTTCAAAGGCTCATCTAGACTTAGAAAGAAATAGAATTACTTCTGCAAGTTATTAAAGAGTTCGATACAACAAAATATCAACGTTTTCAGATTTTCCCACTATGAAGGAAGCCGTATCCGTGTGGATGAAAGGCTGAAATGATCCAATACTTTGCAGTTTTGGCCTGAAAATGTTATCAGATTGGCCCACGAAAGCATGTGACAAGCGATGCACAATGAAACGCACTGATTTCAGTTCTTTACAGCCTTGTATTATGATCATTCAACTCAAAGGGTAATGCATAATTAGGATTACAGTGTAAAGTATCCAATACAGTTTTTGGCATTAAAAGGCACATTTTTTACGGTATTTCAAGTGAACGTTAACTTGGCAGTTTCTTGACAAAATGCAAGTTTGTTGACGTGTGAAGTATTTAAGTGACAATAGTGACAATTAAATCCAGTGAGTTCCCTCCACACTCGGTGCATGTCAAATCATAGCCATGCGGTGCAAAATTCAAAACAAGCTCATTCTACCAGTAAGCACCACTGAGCGCCGACACTTTTCCTTCCTGAATGTGATATCTGCCGGATGAAGGAGTCGGCACTCAAACTGTCAAGATATCACCTTTAACATGCATGAAAATTAAAGGTGCTGAGTTTCCTTCCTCGGCCTTCCCTCTCATTTGCACCTTTTATCATTCCATTGGCATCCAGTCTGGAGTTACCAGTTATGTGAAAAAGATAGCACACCCCAAGAAAAAGCAGTTAAATTGATCAAAACCATGGGACATACGATCAACACTTTAAACATATTTATAGACTGAGGTAATAAGCAATGAACAAACACACAACATTTCAGAATGTAGAGTGGAACCTCGGTTAGCGTCGTTAATTCATTCCAAAAGTTCAGACTCTAACCAAAATGGATGCTAACTGAATCACACAAGAAATAATGTAAATCCGATTAATCTGTTAAAGACAAAAAATGCTAACAAAGCAAAAATTGTTAACAAAACAAGTTTCGGGAGTTTTACAATTTTAAACACATACAAAGGAAGAATGAACATATAAAAAGGTTATGTTTCCCTTCACTGAAGACGTGATTCTTCCCAAAGACATGATGCGGCAGAGAGATCAACACAGACACCACCTTCCAGTAACTATAAAAATGCGTTTTGTGTTAACATTTTTGAGAATCAACCTCTGATGACATCATAAACGGGCGACGTAACTTAGCTCACTTGCCATTTTATCAGATAACTAATAACACTCAAACAGGGAAAGATGTTTTGTGGTAAAAAAAATAAATAAAAAAACAAACATTAAGAACGTAGAACTCACACAGTGTATTAATAACAAGCCATGTGGAGTATTGTACGCTAACCGGAGAATGCAAAATTGGGGTGTAAATTGTCAAGATTAACCAAAAAACACAGAGGAAGCTAATTGAGATTTCACTTTATTTATTAAAAAAGAACATTTTAGGACACTCCAAATTGTGTTAGTGCCAGAAAAGTTTTAAATGATATACAGACGCAGCATATCCTGTGACAATATTTTTGAACAAGTGTGTACAAAGTCGGCATCATACAGAGAAAACTAAAAAAAATACAAACCCAGCAAAAATGGAAAAATCAACAGTAGTATAAGACACAAGAATAAAGTTGAAATATTAGAAACTGTAATCTTTAGAGACAGTGCCGCTGAGGAAAAGACAGGAGGCAGAGCTGGAGGTAGCAGAGATGCAGATGCTGAGGTTCACTTTGGGTGTGACCAGGATGGACAGGATCAGGAATCGCCACATCAGAGGGACAGCACAGGTTTTGGAGATAAAGTCAGAGAGGCCAGACTGAGATGGTTCGGACATGTCCAGAAGAGAGAGAGTGAATATATTGGTAGAAGGATGCTGAGTTTTGAATTGCCAGGCAGGAGGCCTAGAGGAAGACCAAAAAGGAGGTTTATGGATGTAGTGAACCGAAAGGAAAAGAGGAAGAATCTAATGAGAAAAAGACGTAATATTATGAACAAAAAAAAGGTAATTTTAATAAGCATACGATGACAAGAAAAAAGTCCTAATATTAGAAACAATATTATATTAAAAATAAAACAAATTAAAGTTTTGTTTTTTGGAAAATCAATTTGAGGAAAAAGTATAGGATATTGGAATAAAATCATTCCAAAACAGAAAGTTACAAGATAGCTAAAATAGCTGGAAATAAATAAAAAAAACAGCAAAAGTGCATAAAAAACAGCTGTAATTTTACAAAAATAGAGACAAACTATTGATGGAAAAAATCACATTCTAACAAGAAATATCTTAAGAGAATAAACTTAAAGTAGAGAAAAAATGGGGTAACTTTAGTGGCAAATACTAAAATAAAAAAACAAATTAAAGTTTGGAAATTATAAATTGTAGAGAAATAGTCAAAATATTATGGAAATAAAGTCATAAGTGGGCTGTCTTGCTGCAGCAGGCCAGCTCACAATCATACAATCCACTTTGAATTCTTTAGTGTTTCAAAAGGCTGTGATGAAAACATGAGACCATCTGTTTGAAAAAATGTGAGAATGCATGCATGCAAGAAAGCACTCAAACATGACACAGCTGAGGGCATTGAGAAGTGAGGAAACTTCTCATCCCTTCCCCAAGGAAACTATGTTTGTTTGCCTCTCTGCTCATTCTATGGCTGTTTTTAGTACCAGTTTTTGCAAGGCTAATTTTTCAATTGCTCCTACTGTTATGATTTCATATCATCCTGAGACTGCAAATGAAAATTTGCCTTGGTGGCCAACTATCAACTTTGACATGCAAATGTCAACGAATATACATTTTAAATGATAAAATAGCTTTTCATGGGACCGCACTGAAGAAATTACACTTTGACGCAATGTAAAGTAGTTAGTAAGTAGCTTTAACAACAGTCTAAATCTATTGTCCCCTAAATAAGTCAACTCGCAACCATCCGTGTCTAAAAGTGAGTACACCCCAAAGTGAAAATGTATAAATTGGGCCCAATTAGTCATTTTCCCACCCCCGTGTCTCGTGACTTGTTAGTGTTCCTAGGTCTCAAGCATGTGTGAATGGGAAGCAGGTGTGAACATTGGAAAAAAAAAGTGAAAAAGGGAATAGTTGCTTGACAAAGATGAGCTGGCCACAAAAAGCGGGACAATGTAATGCCGCGACTGCGGGAAGTGGTGGTGACAGTTCATACCAGTGTGAGAACTACGTAGTATGGGCTACTGGGTCATGTACTAGAGTGAAAGTAAAGATGACTACAATGCTATTGTTGAGATAAAAATATACTTCTTTTGAGCATCACAAGTTTGAGACAATTTTACAATACTATTAAATATTGGTAATTAAGATCACTTTTATGTCCATGATGTCCATCCATGATTAGCATCATCTCACCGTTACCCTCACGTACCACCCCCTCCACATAAAGCTTGCTTTTCATAGCTGTCTCAGGCCAGGAAGGAAACTTTCCTCTGGCTTCAGACAAGATTTTATTTAAAACGGAACAGCAAAAAAGAGCAGTTGGGCACAATCAGTTTAGTATGAGATAGCATCATCTCACACTACACTCTACACTCTAAAACCCTGCCCCTCCCTGATTCATAGCGGCCTCATTCATTTTCTATACCGCTTATCCTCGCGGGTATGTTGGAGCGTATCCCAGTTGACTTTGGGCGAGAGGCGGGGTACACCCTGGACTGGTCGCCAGTCAATTGCAGGGCAGACAAACAAACTCTAATGGACAATTCAGAGTCGCCAATTAACTTAACATGCATGTTTTTGGAATGTGGGAGGAAACCGGAGTACCCGGAGAAAACCCACACTTGCACGGGGAGAACATGCAAACTCCACACGGAGATTCGAACCTTGAACCTCCTGACTGTGAGGCCAACATGCTACCCATTCATCCACCATGCGGCCCATCAGTTTTATGATTAAGTCTTAAATATCAAGAAATCTTACTAAGACAGTTACATTGGAAGATAAAAAAATCTTCCAAGTAGTATTCCATCCAAGTTTTTGTTTTTTTAAACTTATTTTTAGAGGGGCAATTTTATCCTGTGATGGGGTCTCATAATTATTAAAAAAAAGCATTTATGCTTTTAATTATGATTTATGAAATAAAATATTCAATTTATAAATAAAGTTAATTAAAGCCAATTAACTGATCAATGAGTGATTACTGTATACAGTACTACCCCAAAAATTAGAATATCAATTAAAAGTTGATAAAGATGAAACCACACAAATTTTATCGAGCCATTACACGCAAACTGACATATCTCAAGCACTTCCTTGTTGCAAGAATTTCAGCTTATAAAAAACTAGAAACCCACAAACTCAGAAAATGTGAATTTTTTTAAGCTGCAAGACCAGATCAGCAAAATCCAAAGAAAAAAACTCAAAATATAATGATTTGCTTCTGATTTGATTATTTACAATGTCAAATTCGCCTTTTAAGTTCCCCTTGGTATGTTTTTCATCCTGGCAATGTTGGAGTGTTCCTGGAAATGTGTCCATAAGCTGCAGGCAACCCGCGTTTTTGATGAGTTTGAGTGCAAGTGGTACAAGCGGCCATAATGCAGGGGGCGCATTAACTGCAGCAGCAGGTGTCAACTCTCATGTTTGATCACACTAAATCAGACAAGTGTGGACGAGAGGTGAAGGGAAAGAGGAGTTGACAATTTATGGTTTGTTGAACACAAGTTTGGGGAATGACAAGTAACACACACACACTGTACAGATTACTTTATGTTATCACTTCTCGTGGGAAAATGTATTTCAATGCTGCAGCCACCACGTCATCTCAATTACGTTAAAGAATAGAAAACACAGCCAACATAATCATCCCCCCGTTCTCCCTGAACACCCAAGCGCTCAGATCTATTATGTCCGTTCTCGGGTGTTTGAGAAACCAGTGGGCCTGGGAAGGTCACAGAGCTCGGGCCTCATAAGCAGGGCTAATTGGATTGTGGCAGAACAATGTAGTAGAGCTCTGTGCTGACGAGTTGCATTCTAATGCAGAGCTTTACTTTGTTTTGGTCAACTTTGCTAAAAACAAAAAACAAAGATGGTGGCATGTTTTAAATTTGCTATTAAAATTGGCGCCATTTGTCAGACCATGTGCTTTTCAGGAAGCCATTAAGCCCAACAATTTTGAGGGCAGGACACCTCCAGCATCTCTCTCTGAGGGTTTGCATGAATGTTTTAAAACCAGGCATGTTGGAGGGTTTGAAACTCACGCACATGCACATGCAAAGTCCGTACTCTCAGTCCTAGAATTTTAGCGTTTGTCTTCTCTCTCCTCCTACGGACACACCTTCCTCCTCTTCTTCTCCGACCAGCATGATTTATGAATTAAACTGTTTTTGAAAAACCGTAGCGGTGAAGACTCAAAATTGGAAGAACAAAGCAGCGTGGAGTTATGTGCATCCATCAAACATCTACACATACAAAGTGACACAATCACTGCTATTATTATTTGCAAGAAAAAATGTCCATGTATTCAATGTGGGTAAGAATAAAACAAGGGTATGATTTGGGACATGGCAGCATAAAAAGTGCATTAACACCACACCTTCTACTGTCCCTCTTGCCACCCCCCCATAAGGTACAGATTCCTGGGGAGCTACAAACGCAAGGTAATTATGCAGCGTTGCGCCACCTGCTGCTTCAATACCTGCGTGCCCAGCATCACCGGAAGGCAGGCTGGATGGAAGAGGTGGATAGAAAGGGTGAGGTGAGCAACAATGAATCTGTGCGAGTGTAAACAGAACCGCACAGAACAGAAACGCACGGAAACGGTACAAAATGCATGACCAAGAAGCATGTAAACCTTCTGTTCATGTATACGGGCCCTCCCCGGTTGCAGACGTACCAAATTACATTGTTCATTTAGTGTTATAGAATCTATGTTTAGGTCCCACACTAATCGAAACATACTCCAACCCAGTCCATTTTTCCCATAAGAAATAATTACATACAGTAAATAATTCATCCTTTCCAGAAAGCCAAAAATGTTGATACAAAACACATGTTTATACTTTTGCACTTAACAAGCACAAAACAACTCCTAATGGATCTAATTGACAAACGGGGTAGAAACATTAAAGGTTTCACTTCACTTCACTGAAAACAAGATTGTGGCTAAAGACACCTTGTGGCAGTGCAATCAACATGGACATCACCTTCCTGTTTTGCCATGAGTTGTTTCTTGAATTAATTGAATGCGTTAGACTAGATAACCAGTCTTTCTCAGTGGTGGAAGACATCGGGTTCCGCCCGACTTCATTCGACACGCATAACCAATAGCAGGGGTGCAGCCAGGACTTCTGGGCCCCATGAAAATAAAATCATGCACCCCGCCCCTTCTTTTTATTGTTTAATAATTAACTATTATCTGGGTACCTGAAAATCAGGGGCCCTTGGAATTGTTGTAATGTTTCCCTAAAGCACCACTGGCCAATAGCACGCATCATAAATAAATTGAAACATTTACAGTTAATCCATGTGATCGGTATCAGCCCATTTCAGTCACATATGATCGGTATCTGAAGCGGCAACATAAAACCCTAATCGGCGCATCTAGCACGCATAACACGGCAAGACACACATTAAACCAAAAAACTTAAATAAACAACAACAATAGGGCATAGTAAACAATACTATTAGTAGGGAACAGTATTATCAGTGCTATCTGGAATGATACTAAAAAGCGGATTGTTCCCATTATTTGACAGTTGGGAATGAGGTAGTTCAATAACTACTTTACTGTTAATATTGAACAAAAACCGTGCTCCGGCGTCTTCCTGGTCGGGCCCTCGCTTTTGGAGGAAGTGTGGTTTGGGATGCATGGCGGTGTTCACCACGGGCATCTCCTCGTTCTCTGTTTCGCTCTGATGCGGTTATCCTGTCACTGCAGAGTAATGTAGATTTAATGTAGATTTGTTGCACGTGTCATTTGGATGGTCATTGTTCAAGAGGTTCTGTTTCTTTTCTCGTTGTTTTTCTTGTATGTTTATCATTATTAGTAAATATGTATGTATGTATGTGTGTATACATATATATGCACACTGTATGTGTGTGTATGTATGTATGTACTGCATGGATATGTGTATGTGCACAGTATGTGTATGTATACGTGTACGAATATGTG
>QODF01000134.1:789717-845194 GCA_024372805.1 Oostethus manadensis
GGTCCGGCATCGAAATGTGGCGCAACAAAATTCATAATAAACGCAGTCAAATGTCAAGGGAGACTCATTTGGATTATGAAATCTCCCTTGGCAAAGAAATTTTGCTCAGCATTTAAAGGCAGCTAGACTCCCATTCAGCTGTTATGATGCTGGACAAGACAAAAAATATATATATATTGAACAAAAACTGGAAGAAAATATACCAAAAGCTTGGTCAGTGGAGGAAGGGAATGAAACTAGACAGGAACCCTAACTCCATGTTCCTTGTTGATGTGACCAACAAGAAAATCATCCATAGTGTCCATAAATTTAAAGCAAAAACAAATCAACTGATTGTTATTGAATCTAAATGGAAGTGATAAAACCGGTTATCAATGAGATTGCAGAAACGTTGACGTACATTAGCAACATCATTCAAATTCCAAACAAAATGAAAACAGCGAAAGTAGTTCCTATTTTCAAATATAGAGATAAACATCAATTTACAAACTACCGACCAGTCTCGTTATTACCGCAATTTTCCCAAATCATTGAAAAACTGTTCAACAATACCAATAGTACAAATGTATTGATAAGAATAACTTTCTTGCAGGCAGCCAGTATGGATACAGGGCTAAAACTTCAACTTCCATGGTACAATTACAGAAGAACTGACCAGAAATTGCCCACGAGCCTAATGAGGATAAGCGGCATAGAAAATGAATGAATGACCAGAAATTGTGTTGCTGCAGTATTTTTGGATTTGACAAAAATCTTTCGACACAAGTAAACATACTAATTGCAAAATTAGAAAGGTATGGAATCAGAGGTCTAAACATACAGTATAGCCACGGATACGTGCGGTGTACCCCAGGGGTCAATACTGGGACCCCTGGGAATTTGTAAGGTTAAAAAAAACCGAAAGCTAGTACTATTTGCAGATGATATTACTGCCTTCTCTTCTGGAGGAAGCACAAAAGTGATCATAACAAAAGTCTCAGAAGAAACGACAATATTAAAGAGTTGGTTTGACAAAAACAGATCATTGCTGCATCTAACATCATTTGAAATGTAATGAATCGATTTAATCGATACTAGGAAATAAAGTATTGGATTTAAGCACGGCAGGTTTTATATGGATGCGTGTTTTTTCTAGCTATTTTAATGATAAAGTCGTTAAATGTTACCCTTGTAACAGTTTGATTGGTCGTAAGTCAATTAGTCATACCTGTCTGTGTGGACAATCTTAAAATGCATTTTTCATAGGGGTGTATTTTCTTTGGCAAACATGTTCGTTAGCTAGATGACTTCTTAGGATATTCTGTAGGATATTCATTCACTTTAATATCTATCTGCACATGAAATTTCATTCTAATCAGGTGCTGCGAAATAACTTCTTTTTTACTTCAACCCAAGGGTTGGTTGGACTTTAATCAAATAAAATGTCAATTTGCCATGAATTGTTGTTTTCCTGCCGCACGGTGGCTGGGTGGGTAGCACGTTGGCCTCAAAATCAGGAGGTTCAGGGTTCGAATCTCCCTTGTGTGAAGTTTGCATGTTCTCCCCGTGCATGTGTGGGTTTTCTCCGGGTACTCCGGTTTCCTCCCACAATCCAAAAACATGCATGTTAGCTTCATTGGTCACTCTAAATTGTCCATCGGTATGAATGTGAGTGTGAATGTTTGTTTGTCTATATGTGCCCTGCGATTGACTGGCGACCAGTCCAGGGTGTACCCCGCCTCTCGCCCACAGTCTGCTGGGATAGGCTCCAGCATCCCTGTGACCCTAATGAGGATAAGCGGTATAGGAAACATACATGTAAGCTTAATTGTCCATTAGAGTGTAAATGTTTGTATGTCTGCCCTGCGATTGACTGGCGACCAGACCGCCTGAAGTCAGCTGGGATAGGCTCCAGCATACCCGCGACCCTAATGAGGATAAATGAATGAATAATGTTGTTTTCCTGTTTGTTCATATCCATAATTAATGGACACACACTAACCAAGGTCACGGTGTTTCTGTATTTGCGCAGTACCTGAATTTAATTGTACCATTCAATGCAAACATACTCTTCGGGTCGATACTGTTGCATAGTTTAGTTAAAGTGAGAAAGAGACTCTGTGCCCTGGTGTCTCATCCTGTTAAATTGTCTTTATTAGGAGTCAGGGACTGATCACACTGCTAAGTGACCTGTCAAGGTCACAGAAAAAGGCCAACCCTTGCAATTAGTATGCACTTTGGTGCAGCAGGGCTGGATTTGGCCTCAGAAACATTAGTATGCCTCACAGAGGGACTGTGGGGGTTATGCTAAGCTACACCAACCATTAGTATGCGTATTTCCCAGTCAACGTTGTGCAAGGTTGTGTTCATTATTAATCAGCCCCAATCAGGGATGTGTTGGACAGTTCAGCTCTCACTTTGATTCATATTTGTTGGGTTTAATGTGATGATTATTTAGAGAGAGAAAAGGACTTATAAATACCTGTCACGTAGTTTGCTGAAAAAGAAGTGTGGACAGTATCTTGTTTTTTGAACTCTTGTCTTGTCAGTACACTTACATACACACGATAACCGAATGACTGCCATCGTTTGCATGCTAATCTGTGAAGTGCCAGTTTACATGCATTAGTTTTAATTCAGTCATTAGGCAAACGATTAGTAAGAAAGAAGTGAGGAGGGCATTGAAGAGGATGAAGAATGGAAAGGCACTCGGTCCTGATGATATACCTGTGGAGGTATGGAAGTGTCTAGGAGAGGTGGCAGTAGAGTTCCTGACCGGGTTGTTTAACAAGATTCTAGATAGTGAGAAGATGCCTGAGGAATGGAGGAGAAGTGTGCTGGTTCCCATTTTTAAGAACAAGGGAGATGTGCAGAGTTGTGGCAACTACAGAGGAATAAAGCTGATGAGCCATACAATGAAGTTATAGGAAAGAGTAGTTGAAGCTAGACTAAGGGCAAACGTGAGCATTTGTGAGCAGCAGTACGGTTTGTCTAAAACCCTTGTTACCCAGGTGGTGCAAGACCCTTACCACGTCCAAAAAAATGCCCAAAAAAAGAGTACAACAGATGCAGTATTTGCTTTGAGGATGTTGATTGAGAAGTACAGGGAAGGTCAGACGGAGCTGCATTGTGTTTTTGTAGATCTGGAGAAAGCTGATGACAGGGTGCCCAGAGAGGAACTGTGGTATTGTATGAGAACGTCTGGAGTGGCAGAGAAGTATGTTAGAGCGGTGCAGGACATGTATGAGGACTGTAAGACAGTAGTGAGGTGTGCTGCAGGTGTGACAGAGGAGTTCCGAGTGAAGGTAGGACTACATCAGGGATCAGCTCTGAGCCCCTTCTTGTTTGCTATGGTGATGGACAGGCTGACGGACGAGGTTAGACAGGAATCTCCATGGACTATGATGTTTGCAGATGACATTGTGATATGTAGTGAGAGCAGGGAACAGGTGGAGGAGAAGCTTGAGGGGTGGAGGTTTGCCCTGGAAAGGAGAGGAATGAAGGTCAGCTGCAGCAAGACGGAGTACATGTGTGTAAATGAGAGGGACCCAAGTGGAAGAGTGAGGTTACAGGGAGAAGAGATAAAGAAAGTGGAGGATTTTAAGTACTTAGGGTCAACAGTCCAGAGCAATGGAGAGTGTGGAAAAGAGGTGAAGAAGCGTGTGCAGGCAGGCTGGAATGGGTGGAGAAAAGTGTCGGGTGTGATGTGTGATAGAAGAGTTTCAGCTAAAATTAAAGGAATTGTGTACAAAACTGTGGTGAGACCAGCCATGTTGTTTGGTTTAGAGACAGTGCCGCTGAGGAAAAGGCAGGAAGCAGAGCTGGAGGTAGCAGAGATGAAGATGCTGAGGTTCTCTTTGGGTGTGACCAGGATGGACAGGATCAGGAATGAGCACATCAGAGGGACAGCACATGTTAGAAGTTTTGGAGATAAAGTCAGAGAGGCTAGATTGAGATGGTTCGGACATGTCGAGAGGAGAGATAGGGAATATATTGGTAGAAGGATGCTGAGTTTTGAACTGCCAGGCAGGAGGCCAAGAGGAAGATCAAAAAGGAGGTTTATGGATGGAGGCAATTGATTTGATGTGGCCACCCCTGAAGGATACGCCGAAAGGAAAAGAAGAAGAAGTATGTTTGCCAAAATTAAACATTTTCAAGTATAAAAATGACTAATAAAAAAAAAACATACATAAGACATTCAGGAGATGCGTTCAAAAACGTGTTGATTATATGTAGTATTATACACTGGTCACTAGGTGTCAGTAACGTTACGTGAGACACACAAGCACCAAAACTGATCGTCAAAACAACAGACTTTTATTGCATTTTGAATCATGTCTCAGCAGGCACAATAATCCCTAACACGCGCCAAACCAAAACTCAACTACAAACTCCCAACGACACTTCCGGTCCCACACCCCACTTTGCTAAAATAGCATTTTAACACATTTAAAGCATCACACAAGTGTCTAGGTCTTATTTGTGTTTTAAATGTCTTATTTTCTCTTAATACGTCTATACTATTGGGTAATAGGAGTGGAAAGGTGACTATAGAGGTGTTGTTTGGTCCAGAGGGCTCTAATACTGTTTTAAAAAAAATTGGAATGTTGGAAACAGGTTTTCCAGGTTCTAACTGTGAAAATATTCCATTTATAAATATGAAACCAATTAACCCCCGCCAACATGGGTTTACTACATTCAACCAGTGCAGGGACCAGATGCGCAACAAAATTCCTCATTATTATGTCCCCCATTTAGACCACATCTTGACCTAAACTATGAATTACTAGGAAGAGAATCCGGTTGTCTATTCAGCCAGGCTCTATTACCCTGGAAGAGCATTCATGGTGGATTAGACAGGAACCACTACCTCTTTACACCCCCATCCCTCTTTAAACCCAGCTCTCTGTGCCAGAGCCAGGCTGTTCTAACTGGGCCGCAAGCTTGGCCAGAACCCTCATGTCTCTGGAGCCTTCACCACGCTCTGCTTTAGCCTCAGCTGTTGGAGATGTTGTCCCTAATTAACAAGGGATTAAGCCACCATTTCTGCTTGTAATACAGCCTGGATGGGAATTCCAAAAAGAGGAAGAGGCGTAGTAGGTGACTGGATTGGACTCGGTAGAAAGAGGGGGAGAGAAAAAACTAATGACTTTTAACAACTCACTAAATTACTCTTGACCCAACGGACTGAGGGAAGTCTATCGGCATGGCAAACCTGCTGCCAATTACAGCTCAGGCCTGCCAAAAGTATTATTGGATGGGGGGCAGGGGCAAGTGTCTGTGTATGTGACTAATTGTAATGGCCATATTACTTTCTGTCAGCACGCGTTTGCTGTGGAGGGATCTTGATGAGGTCATTGTGGGAGATTTTAGTTTTTGTTCAAACAATCACTCCGTACTCGCACGCATGGGAGACAGGTCAGAGTGAACTAAGAACTCAACCTTGGGCTTTTTAGGACTTTTTGGTTCAGACTGGCCCCAACCTTATTAACAAGACTTTTGTTTGTTTTATTGGATGGAGCCTGAATCTCAGACTTGCTCCTGCACCTGTGCAGAAGCTGTGTATCTTTCCTCCTGGCAAATGGAACTGTTCAAATCGAGCCATTGTTTCCCAGACACGTTTCAAAGCATTAAAAATAACAAAACATCAGCAAAAATCCGTTATGTATTCCTCCTCTACAAGGATATAATATTGTTTTACTACAAAAGACGCCTCTTGTACTCTGAGGTTACTCAACATGTTTAATTACGCCTCAAATAATATATTTTTAGGCATGTCTGATTTTGGCTTTTCCGATATGCCAATATTGTCCAACTCTCAATTTGATGATACCGATTTGTATCTTTCAGTCTTGGTGTTGAAACCACAACGAGAAACAAGAAACCCTGGCATGAGAAAGATGGGCGAACACATCAAAACATCAAGTGTAGGACAACTTGGATCCTGCAAAAAGCGATAAAGCTGTAGGCAAAGCACCTGCCTGTTAGGGCTTCTCTCAATTGTGATAGAAAAGTGACATCGAGTATCTATTATCACTACTGTCAGTAGTGAGTCAGTAGTTTTTTGTAATTAGCTAGTAAATAATCACTGTTTTGTGGCCTATTGCTATTCAAAAATGTACCCCCAAAAATAAGTAAAAAAAGAGTTTATATGTATAAAAAACATATAAAGTTTATATGTAGTTTTCTTGTCTAGGCATCAGTAATGTTATGAGACATGGCGTTAGATTACCTTTCACACTGCATGGAGACTGGCTACTGAGCCGGCATAGCCTGATGTTCTTCTCTCATTCTGTGTGGAAGTGGTAAGTTTTTGGCATCTTTGTCCTTCTCCTCTACGTTTTTTAAACACTTTCTTCAGTTTAGAAAATGGAAATTGGAGAGGCTAAGTAGTTAGCTGTTGTAGACTAGTAAGCTGTTATGTCCCTGCAGTGATCCCGTAGTCTGTGCAAGACTGTGCTTGTGGAAGAGGCGGAGACATTCCGACTAGATATAGTCGGACTCACCTCAACCCACAGTTTGGGCTCTGGAACCAAATTCCTTGAGCGGGGCTGGACCTTGTTTTTCTCTGGAGTTGCTGCAGGGGAGAGGTGGTGAGCTGGTGTGGGCTTATTAATAGCCCCTCGTCTTGGTGCCTCTGTGCCTGGTGAACGAGAGGGTTATTTCCCTACGCCTTCGGGCTGGGGAAAGGGTCTTGGTTGTGGTGTGTGCGTATGTGCCGAACGGCAGTTCAGAGTACCCAGCCTTCTTGGAGTCTGTCAGAGGGGTTCTGGACAGCACCCCAGCTGGTGACTATAGTTCTACTGGGAGACTTTAACGTAATGACAGTGTGACAGTGTGCTGACCTCGACTGAGGATATAGTTGGTCGGTGGACGGAATACTTTGAGGCCCTTCTCAATCCCACGAACATGCCTTCCGCAGAGGAAGCAGAGGCTGAGGATACGTATGTGGATGGTTCTATCACCGTGGCTGAGGTAATTGGGGTAGTTCAAACACTACCCGATGGCAAGGCTCCGAGGGTAGACGAGTTTCGCACGGAATTCCTCAAGGATCTGGATTGACACGCCTCTACAACATTGCACGGAAGTCGGGAACAGTACATCCGGACTGGCAGACCGGGGTGGTGGTCCCCATTTTTAAAAGGGTTGCCCGGAGGGTGTGTTCCAACAGTAGGGGGATCACACTCCTCAGCCTCCCTGGGAAAAGCCCCAGCGACCCGGACCCGGATAAGCAGAAGAAAATGGAATGGAATAGAGTGGTTAGCATGTTGGCCACACCGTCAGGAAATCTCCAAGACTTGGATTCAAACTTCCGCTTGGACATCTTTGTGTGGCGTTTGCATGTTTTCCCCGTGCGTGGGTTTTCTCCGGGTATTCCAGTTTCCTCCCACATTCCAAGAATATACATGTTAGGTTAATTGGCAACTCCAATCATAATCATAAGGGTGTTCCATTAGTGTGAATAATTGTTTGTCTATATCTGCCCTGCAATTCTCCCATATCTTCTCTTTTAAAGCTGTCCTTACAACAATTTTTAGATCCAACACTGCAAAATGTAAATTCTTGCAATTTTGAGCAGGAGCGTCTACAAATATATGGACAATAAAGTAAAACCCTCTGTTCGGAAAAGAGTGTATATTTTCCCATGCCGCGTTTATGTGACCGTGTTCATTACATTCTGTAAGTAGCCACCAGTAGATATACAAGATGCACAGTCTTTGTACAGCCATAATAAGTCTCTGAAAAAAACACTCATCATTAGATGTGAGCAGGTATAAAATGTTTTTGATTTGAAATCCATCCATAATTTTCTGATGTATGGGCACCATATTTGAGGACATGATGCCTAGTGGTCTGTTGGCTCCACGACGTGTTCACGGCCTTCACGATGTAGCTGGGAGTTTGGGAATGCTGGTGGCCAACCTGCCACTGTGCCTGTTGCTGATGTAAACTGATGCAATCTTTACTCAAGAAACAGCAACAGACAAAAAAGAAAAACAAGTCTGATCAGTGTCCACTATGAACGTCACGCACACAGAGTGTTTGTTGGCAGGTTGCACGGTGGTTTCGTAAACCAGATCTAATAATTGATGACGCCGCTGGATAATAATCAAGAGTGCATGTTTGCAAGTGTCTCTGAAAGCAAAGGAGGGAGATTTGAATAAAAACGACAGACGGCTATGAGCACGAGGTAAGAGTGTCCGTGTGTGGTGACCATGGGCTGTCACAAAAAAGACAGAGGAAAAAGTACTTCTGGTACTTACAGACTGGATGACCACAAGTTTCCGGTGTCACAAGTACATATTGCCAAGCTTCAAGCTGATGAAAGCTTACAGTCGATACTTCCACTCCATCATGCTACACATATGAATATTGTTACTTACAAGAAATATTTGGCAATAATCTTGCATCCATCCAATGAAGTAAAAATTGCAATGAAGTAAAGGTGCTTTACGACAATATACTGTATGAGGGCCGTTTTCAAACGCCCACATTTTAGAGATGCTCCGATCTGGGTTTGGGTTGCCGTCGATACGATCGTCAGCATGAGTGAGATCAACCAATACCGATACCAATCACATGAGTAATATTGTCCCTGGCCCCAGTTGCAATTTCAAGGGCCCCTAACAAGTAGGTCATTATGAAGAAATTAAATGTGGGCAATTTTGCCTTCCTAAATTTAAACAATGCTAAATATTCAGTGACTGTGTATTTCCATTGGAGTGCTCCTTATTCTTCATTTTGAAGCGTATGTACCATGTGTGTGTACAAGCAGTAGAGCACCAAGAAGCCTACCAAACATATTGTACATATGCTTATATACTGTATGCTTATTGAAAAAAACATGAGTATATGTTGCATGGGAAACAGCAGCACATAAGCCACCTGCTTGTGGCAGACTTTGTTTCTGTAAGTGTGCATTCAAAGCAGTGTCTCATCATGTCCTCCTGTCTGTTTGTTGCTGCTTTCTGCTTTGTTTCTTCTCCCTTTTGATTTTTCTCCCCTCCTCTCACTTGCTCCTTCTCTTTCAGTATCCTGTCCCCCTTTTACCCCCCCCCCCCCCCCCCCCCCCCCCCCCCCCCCCCCCCCCCCCCCCACCACACACACACTTTTACAGTCTCCCAGCACACGAATAACGATACAAACAACATTTTTTTTTCTTCCCATACGAGGCCCACAAACATTTCCATTTGCATGACAATCTCCACTTGTTTTTCTGCTTAGATGGAATTCACAGCATGGTGCCAGCATGACTGAAACGGGGGTCATTGCTGCAGTATGTATATCAGAGAGAGAGATAGAGAGAGTCCAGGAAGGAGAGAGAGCATTTATGCTTTAAGAGATGGAGGAGAAGGGAGGTGGCAGTTACAAAATACACATTTAGATGTACAAATGCTCTCATGAAGATGCTCGTCGGCATACACTTAGTGGAAAAACACCTTCGGTGTGCAGTGCTTGCAGATGGGCACAGATACGATTTAATTACATGCTAATGCATTCCATTTTGTTTTTTTTAGTTTTGCTTTTCTCTCTCCTGAGAGGCTGAAAGGTCTTGTTTCAAGTTGACCACAGTTTTGACTTAAAATGTTCAGACTTACCTTCGTCATGTTTTTATTTCCTTTATTGTTTTATAATGACTTCATTTAAAAAAACAGTAGTGGTGGTAACTACCATTTTGGTAACAAAATTGCTGAGGTTAATTGCACTAATAGAAATTAACTTGTTATAATAAACAGCATTGGATCTTTTAAACATTGTTACCGTGTGTGTGTGTGTTTTTTTTCTTTTTCGCCTGACCTCAACCTCATAGAGAATCTATGGGGTAATGTCGAGAGAAAAATGCCAGACCCAGCAACGCAGAGCAATCTGGGTTCTCTGAGGAGTGCCACAAACTGATGGACTCCATGCAAACAATTATTGCATAGACAGAAAAGTGGCCTTAAAAAATGAGATCTCTGATTATCAATGACTGGGGCAGGTTCGGGATATGCAACATTGGACGTATGTAAGATTCCGGACTTTCATGGCTTACAGGCAATAACAGTCAACTACCGGTGACTCCGGAAATTAATAATTGTATATAGCAAAAAGGCGCAGTGCATGTTTAGGCCCCTGTCAACACCGGAACGCTGGGAGTCATTCTAGTTGAAATATTCAAACATTATATTGACACAAACACTCCCTTCTGGTCAAGGAGGGAGCCTTGGCAGTCCGATCCTCAGCTACAGAAGCTAGCACTGGGTACGTGGAGTCTACATGTGTTTTGTGGACTTGGAGAAGGCATTCGACCGTGTTCCTTGGGGAGAACTGTGGGGAGTGCTCCGGGAATATGGGGTATCAGACCACCTAATCCAGGCGGTTTGTTCCCTGTATGACCGGTGTCAGAGTTTGGTTCGCATTGCCGGCAATAAGTCGGACCCGTTTCCAGTGAGGGTTGGACTCCCCCAGGGCTGCCCTTTGTCACCGATTCTGTTCATTACTTTCATGGACAGAATTTCTAGGCGCAGCCAGGGTGTCGAGGTGTTCCGGTTTGGTGGCCACAGGATTGGGTCTCTGCTTTTGTCGGATGATGGGGTCCTGCTGGCAAGTCGTGACCTTCAACTCTCGCTGGATCGGTTCGCAGCTGAGTGTGAAGTGGCTGGGATGAGCACCTCCAAGTACGATTCCATGGTCCTCGCCCGGAAAAGGGTGGCGTGCCATCGCCGGGTTGGGGATGAGATACTGCCCCAAGTGAAGGAGTTTAAGTATCTCGGGGTCTTGTTCACGAGAGGGAAGGATGGAACGCGAGATGGACAGACGGATTAGTGCAGCTTCTGCACTGATGCGGACTCTGCATCGGTCCGTTGTGGTGAAGATGGATCTGAGCCGAAATGCAAAGCTCTCAACTTACTGGATGATCTAAGTTCCTATCCTCACCTATGGTCATGAGCTTTGGGTAGTGACCGGAAAGACAAGATGGCGGGTACAAGCAGCCAAAATGGGTTTTCTCCGCAGGGTGGCTGGACTCTCCCTTAAAGATAGGGTGAGAAGCACTGTTATCCGGGAGAAACTTGGAGTAGAACCGCTGTTCCTCCGCTTTGAGAGGAGCCAGATGACGCTGTTCTGGCATATGGTAAGGATGCCTGCCGGATGCCTCCCTTAGGAGGTGTTCAGGGCATGTCCGACCGGTAGGAGCCCTGGGGAAAGACCCAGGACACGTTGGAGAGACTATGTCTCTCAGCTGGCCTGGGAACCCCTTGGTATCCGCCGGGAGGAGTTGGACAAAGTGAATAGTGAGAGGGAAGTCTGGGCTTCGCTTCTTAGGCTTTCGCCCTTGCGATCTGACCTCGTATATGCGGATGAAAATGGATGGATGGATTTCATGTTTTGCATGGTCACATTTTGATAACGTAATCATCCTACGTGTCTTTTAGAAATATTGAACATAATTCTTTGGTTAATTAATTATATAGTTATTCTGGGTCAGAATGTGTATTTTGCATGGTTACATTTTGATAAAGTTTGACATCAGCACTGACAAACAGATAAGAAATCATCCTACATATATGTTATCCCAGTTTGATGTTGGAAACTTTCTTTTTGAATGGCTCAAATTTGAGCAGCACTTGTTTTCGGCTATTGTATAAGTCTTCATAATTATTACCAAATTGAAGGGGAACGTTTAACAATCACGATAAAGCAGTATGCAAAGTACAAAATTACATACAACATAGACTTTCACCAGTGCGTGCATGGATTGGAACACCAACCTAAATGAAATCTTCAAGATGAAACACTCATAATGCACAAACTTACTTATTTGTTCTTTTGATGCACACAGGTCAGGGCTGAAGGCTCCACTTAAATGTTGTGCATTTGTTACAAACACGGATACAGAATTGTTGGTTATTCACAGTAGTGACAATTGCAATGTGTGTCTTTTGCACATTGAAGTGATGAGAGTGGGGCTAAAAGAAGAGCATGTCTGGAAAATACAGACTGTAGTGTGCAGCTTGAGGAGGCCGATGGACATGCATGTTGAAAACGCTGCGTACAAAAGGAGCTGATCCAAACAGCAACACAAAGAAACTGACAAGCTGACAAAGTAGGAAGAATGACTTTACAAATAAGGCAGCATGAGTGGGAGATCAAGGCAAGTCCGAGTCCGCTGTTATCCTATTATCTAATCAGTTTTTCTTCACTCACGCGTTAGTTCATTGCATTCAGGAAGACCATACGTAGTTGATGTCGGAAAGACAAAGGTGTCAGAATGCTACCGGCTTTCTTTAATTCAGCAGGAGAGAAGAGTAAGATTTGAGAATTAAAAACATATTTATGACACCACCGGAGAAGTTTGTGTGCAGCCTCATCCTCTGTTTGTCATATTGACCCAATAGGTATGCTTCCAAAGACGTTTCAGTAGAGGGTGTTGAGATCTCCCCAGGAAAATGAAGCACAATCTACTGTACAGACGAAAGGAGTACTTTTAGAAACTCTTCATCCCCACCAACCTTCCTTCCATAGAGGAAGCAGAGTTTGAGTGACATGTCCATCACTGTGGCCAAGGTCAAGACCACTGTGTGGTGAACCTGTCTATGACCTGGGTGGGTGATGTTCTGTAGCCCTTGTGGTTGTCTTTGGGATGCTTCTACTGAATGCAAGTTTGAAAAGCTGGAAATATGGTCTTCTGCAGAAATGTTACTGTCTGGTCATAGGGTTGCAAAGGTACCGGTTACCTGAATACCTGAGTATTTGAGCAAAAATGTTTATTTTTTTCTCCCGAAAATATTTATTACTATTACATTATTTTTAAATAAAGCATGCAAATGTAATTGCAATCTACTGGCAGTTTAATTCTCCAATTTAAAAAAATATATATATACTGTATATTATCTTTTACACCTGGCTTACAATGTTTCTTTACTCATTATAAACTTAGGAAAGTGTTTTCAACAGAGTGGGGAAGAAGGACAAAGAAGCCAAAAACTTCCCCATGGAATGAGAGGATAATTTTTTTTCCTCTCAGCCGTGGCATGTCGGCTCGGCTCTGCTGGCTCATGCAGTGTGAAAGGTAACGTATTGTACTGTCATGTCTCATAACATTGCTGATGCCTAGTGACCAGAATACTGTGCAGACCTGATCAAAATCTTAAAACCAGTTGAAAAATTGCTAGAATTTACCTTTTGCACATTCGGATCTTAACGAGGTTGTAAGTAGAGCAACAGTATGCAAAAGAAAGAAGAGGGAGTGTGAGAAAAAGCACATTGAAAAGATGATTTATTGAAAACAACAATTAAACAGAAATAAGCTGTTTTTTTAGCTGATCAAAAGTTTAAGACCACAGGTTGCTGTTTGATTCGAAAACAGTATATTTTCAAAACAGAACGGTTCAAAACAATTCAATGCAATATACAAACGATACAATTCCATTTGATTCCATTTGGTTCCATACAACAGTGAATGTTTGTTGAGGTAAATATTAATCTTAGATTCTAAAATAAAGATGCCAAGTGTATAAAAATGGTATTCTTACAGTATTTTCTGGTGCATCATATTCCCAAGCATGCTGCAAAGCACTGGCAAAAATTAAGTAAACAGAATGACATGTCAATTATATTTATTGTTTAGACACAGGTCAAAACAACTTGCTGAATGAGGAATCTTGCTGAATGAAATCACCGCGCTCAGCAAAGGGAGCCGCAGAAAGAAAGCCGAAGAGCCGCATGCGGCTCCAGAGCCGCAAGTTGTTGACTCCTAGTCTGGCTGCTCAAGATGTGCATCCTTCTTGGTCCAAAGACGTCCCAAACTTCAGCGCTCAAACACGGCACGCACGAGCGATCTATAGGCACACTGGTTCTCCTGACACCCATAGCTCCAGGTGGCTTTTCAGAGCACCTTCCCCGGCCATGGCAGGTGGCTCACCCAGCTAGCCAACTAGAAAAGGAACATCATCGCAACAGTAAAATATGGTAGTGGTAGTGTGATGGTCTGGGTCTGTTTTGCTGCTTCAGGACCTGGAAGACTTGCTGTGATAAATGGAACCATGAATTCTGCTGTCTACCAAAAAATCCTGAAGGACAATGTCTAGCCATCTTTTGGTGACCTCAAGCTGAGACCAACTTGATCCAAAACACACCAGCAAGTCCACCTCAGAATGACTGATGAAAAACAAAAGGAAAAGACTTTGCAGTGGCTTAGTCAAAGTCCTGAACATTTTCTATATTCCTTTTGAGACGCTGTGGCATGACCTTAAAAAGGCTGAATTGCAACAATTCTGCAAAGGTGAGAGGGCCAAAATTCCTCTCCAGCGCTTTAAGAGACTGCAAGTTACAGCAAACGCTTGCTGTTGCTGCTAAGGGTGGCCCAACCAGTTATTAGGGTTTAGCGAGCAATCACTTTTTCACACTTTCTTTTAGGTTTGAATATTTTTTTCTCCCTAAATAATACAAAGTTTCATTTCAAAATTGCATTTTGTGTTCAGTTGTCCTGACTAATATTTAAGTTTTGTTTGATGACCTGAAACATTTAAGTGTGATAAACATGCAAAAAATAACAAATCAGGAAGGCTTATTATATGGTGTACTTTATATATTATTATATGAATATATTTTTCTATAATACATTACATTGGTAATGTTAAAATCTCTACTTGTCTCGTAGACCCAATTTCGTCCATCCTCTCGTCTCATGAAGTGAGTGACCTCTCCTGTCTATGAATGTCTCCTCTATTTGGTAAATGCAAATGTTATAGTTCAGTCACTGTTAAAATTTCAGTGTCTACGTTACTTTGGCGGTTTTTTTGTGGCCGCAGGTCGGCCATTAGGAACCACCGGTAGGTAGATAGATAGATACTTTATTAATCGTTGACAGAAATCCAAAATCCAACAGAATTTTACGATTTTATTGAAAATTTCTTTACAGGCTCATTTATGGGACATCTTAAAAAAAAATTTGGTGATGCACTTCTTTAGAGCTGTCTGGATTATTAACGAACGTAATCATCACGAAGTGTGCCGTTTATTGATCACGGTGCCATTGCACTGAAGTTCTTCGACACGTGCACCATCCAATACAATGTGACTTTATCTCCAAGTCGACTAAACATGCTCAACTTTTCTTTTTTGCCTCATTCACTTTGCAAAGCAGTTGTGCATTCCTCCTCTTTGCCTTCTCTCTAACAGCGGGAGTTTGCAGCATGTCACACTCATTGGACTAATCTCTACCAGCTCAATGTTGTTCAATTAGATTCCAGTTGACATGCACCGAAAGTAGGCACTCCTCCTCGTAATTCAACCCTCTTTATAGCCAATCTATTTTTTAATAAAGGTTCAGAGGAAAACATTAAAGTATTGATCTTTATTTATCGACCTCGGCCCAAAGCATAGTTAAAGCTGACACAAATCAATCAACCTAGATTTGAAATGATCATAGCCCATAGGAGGAGTCTGACAGCCTGTTTCTGGAGTAATTAGGGTGCTAGGCATAGGGAACCCAAGGCAATAAGATCAGCACTCACACACACGCGCATACACACACTCACACACGCTCACAGAACTGCAGAGAGGCCTGCAGAACTATTTAGCCGACTGCAGATTAGAAATTTGTTTTGTATTAAACGAGACAACTGAGAGGGAAGGTTAATGAAAGGGCACAGCACATTGGGACCATTGTAATCCAGTGGAACCTGTTCTTTACTGGCTCCAACACACACACACACACACACACACACACCAGCCTGTGAAGTGGCTTCTGGGACACCCTCCGTTTAACAATAACAATGGCTATTAATTTTAAAAGTGAGTGATCTGTGTGTGAATATGTGTGTTCGGGTGGTCAACCGGGCCCGAGGGCGTGATGTGAGTTTAAGCTGCTTGACGATGCCTACTTAGCGAAGTCCTTTCACTGTGCAAGCGTCTTTTGGTTTTAAGGTGGCATCAATTTCATTGACAGCTAACTCAACTTTGGGAACCATCCAAAAGAACACTTTAAGAAAAAAAAAAATGCAGGTATATAAAATTGGTATTACGTACCAACACCTGTTCTCTGTATGTTACACAATCAGATACAGCATCAAAAGACTTTTAATTTGACAACTAAATGCCTTCCCTAACGTCAGTATTAAGGAAGACATAAAAACAGCCAAGCATAAGCAAGTAATCAATGCACGTAATGGGACACAACTATGCCACCTAAGCCAAAAGCATACCACTTCCACACAGAATAAGAGGAGAACCTTTTTTTCACTTGATCTCAGTTGTTGCTTGTGGGCTCGGCTGTGCTGGCTCGGTAGCCAGTCTCTTTGCTGTCTGAAAGGTAATCTAATGCTATGTCTCATAACATTACTGATTCTTAGTGACCAGAATACTACATATAACTTGTCGTTCAATATTTTCTTTTTCCTAATATTAGACCACAGTCACCCACAAAACAGCCATTGTTTATTAATTATTTTTTGATGTATGGCGATGGAGTGATATTCAAACCAGAGCAGTTACAACATAATGAATATTACAAAGATTGGGCAGTATTTTAGAGAAAAGTTGAATAGTTCCACGCGGGCTAACACCTTTTTTTTCGACGTCAACCCGTCTTCCTCAATTCTTTCCGTTTGAACGCAGAGCTGCCGAGTATACACTCATGCACACACAGGGAGTGTAACATATCTGCCTGTTCATTGGATTTTTAAAGGAGCAGTCACACGAGGCAATTTATCCCATGCTTCGTCACGCTTGGCACCTAAAATCTGGTACTTTTGACTCTTGCAAGGGCGCTGTTCCTTATTCGAGCGCAGTACTCCTCCATGGGCCTGAGGCTGGTTTGAAGAGATGGCCTTTGCTTATCACCGAAGCACACGGTATCAGTGTAATGCTAAACATGTTTTATTTAACATGCAGCATGTCCAACTCACTTCAAAACCACACACATTGATTTGTATATTGTTAGCAGTTGTGTGCTATCAGGGCCAGCAAGGCCTTCTCTGCTGGCCTAAATACAGTACTATTGGAAACACTGCCCTACATGCTGCATACAACTTTAGTTTTAGTATTTGATTATATGAAATTAAGTATTTTTTCCGAACAATCAATGGTCTTTGTTTAGTGTCTCTTGGCTGCATTGCTTCCTGTCCATGTACAGTATGTTACTTTTTTATCCAATCCAATTTCAGCTTTGGTGTGTTGACATGTCAATGTTGCCATGCCAGGGCCTTCAGAATCAGGAGTGCTGACCCATATATATATCCACACTATTGGGGGCATTTTTTTAGCCAGTCAGATTTCAGATTCCCCTTACAAGGCCAGCTAGCTGGCTCACAGTGACGTCAGCATTTATCATTCACATACATCTCCATTACGGTAGTTCCACTCATTGTTATATTGCGTTTTTTGTATATTATTGGTCGATTGCATAATCGAGACTTGAAAGCGGTAGAATTGAGAGGTGGATTAGATCACTTTGATTCCAAGTTACACTTGGGGTTTTCACCCCAAAAATATAATGACACAGCCACCAGCTAGCATAAACTACTAATTATGATTTCAGAGAATAGATTGTACAAAATTTTTTTTCAAAAAGTGGGAGTCACTCGCTCACGCTGGTGCCCAACATGTGACGATGATTGATTGTTTATTTGGAGCCACACAAAATACACAGATCAGAACATAATCAAAATACACATATAGACAGGAAACTATTTGGCTTATTTACATGTATGCATTATTATTAATCCATTATACCCTGTACACCTTATCAATACTTACACTAATTATTGGATTTACTGTACAGTATACATATTTTTTGTGCATACAAGAGAATATAATGGTTATTAGTGTTGATGGTAATAAGGATTACTTTGGATAGAATGCGTTGTACATTAAGAGAGGCCTAGAGCTCTGTAGACCTGTTGCCAGAGAGGGGCTGCGCTCTAGCAACACGACCACTAGGACACGCCAAGTGTCCTATCCTGTGCATTAAAAGAGACAAGATTTTGGAGGCCTCCTGGAAGAAAGAGGACAATCTCCTGCAGCCGAGCATCCGCTTGTCTGCCGAATCTGTTTTTTTTTTGTATGTGCCATATGCTGTGCATTAAAAGAGACAAGATTTTGGAGGTCTGTTTCAAGACGATGGATGATCTCCTGCAGCCGAGCCTCTACTTGTGTGCCCCAATCTGATGTTTTTGTTATATGAGTGTCCTATACTGTGCATTATAAGAGACAAGAGATCACGCACACACACAACCACACAGCCTCAGAGAAGCTCACGTCACTTTTTTCTGAGTCTGTGTGTGACATGGGGTGTGGCTTGCATGTTGTATTTTTGAACTCTAGCGCCTCCATTGCTATACCCAACCATGATAGATAGAACCTTTACGCCCCCCTGAAGGGCCAGATACGAAATGCACCGACCAACACTGTGTGTTCTGTTCACATTCATTTCGTAACGCCAAGAAAGGTTTTAACCGCAGAAAGAGACACTGGCATGGAATTATTATAATGATGTATCTCCTCTAAACCATCCGTGTGCATGGAGTGTGTTTGTTTTTAAAGAATGAAAACACGATACTGCTTTGGGCATACATGAGTGCAGGGTACCATGTAGTCAAAACAATCAATCGTTTACGTTCGTTGTCAATCGCTAAACAATGTGAAAAAGTGATTTTTCACATTTTTTATTTTCTCAAGAAGCTGTTCATTGTCATTTAAATTCTCTTATGAACCATTTTTTCAGGTCTGTAGGGAATCCAGGAACCCTCCATCCGTTTGAGACCTTCAAAACTGTTTTTTATCTTCTGTCCGTGTTAATTGCTGAAAAAAAAAACACCAGTCATTCGACTTGGCCAAGATATTTATGAGTTTACAAGGACCTTCCTGGTCTAATTATGTCGAGCAACTGTATCTCTTACTGGGCCATGGCTCCCAGGGGACAACAGAACTACCAGGGAAGCAAAACCCACCTACTTTTGACAAAACATCCAACTCATGAGGATACAAATAGGAGAGGACATTGATCATTACCACTATGGCAGCATTGGATGTGGGGAAGTCACACTGTTCAATTTCAGTCAGCTCCCCAGGTATATAATTTAATGAACGCAAGGTTCTGGGCAGTAACTAGTTTGCAGGTTTCAGCAATAATTTTGGAATATCACAATTCTAGCTCAGATCTCGTCTCCATTACCCTAAAACTAACTTTGATGTCAACTTTGCCCAGACTAACACCAGAGAATGTTCCTGATGCTTGTTATCGGGGTTAACTGCTGTGGAATGGTGTTAAAAAAATGGAATCACTGTACATTTTGAAAGTTAGACCTTTTGGAAATAGTTTGTAAATTAAATTGGGCAGCACAGTGGCCAAGTGGTTTTCCCCATCATTTCACAACAGGGCTCATCAACTAAGTTTACCCGGGGATGGACAGAAGTTTTCCTTACACACATTTTGGAGGCAGTGAGAACTTAAGACTCAAATGGGGACATGACACACAAATACATCCGTTAGTCGTTTTTCAAGGGAAATTGGTTTCAAACCCGACTGCCATAAGTGAATTTCCGCCAAGTAGATTTTTCCCAGTGTCCCTACTAAACTTTAGAAAGAATTTCTAACTTAGTGGGAAAAAAAGACAAAGTAAGAAGACAAAAACTTACCACTTCCACACTGAATGGGAGGAGAACATTTTTTTTTTTACTGTATCATGTCGGACATGACACGGCTGACCCCATGCAGTATGAAGGTAATGTAATATAATGTAATGTCTCATCAGTGTCACATTACTGGCGTCTACTGTCCAGAATGATACGTGTAACTTATCTTTCAATATTTTTGACTAATAATAGGCCGTAGTCAACCACAAACCAGCAAACATTTGTTAATATTATCCATCCATCCATTTTCTTCTGCTTATCCGAGGTCGAGCTGCGGGGGCAGCAGCCTAAGCAGGGAATCCCCTAAAGTTCCTCTCCCCGGCCACTTCGTCCAGCTCCTCCCAGCGGATCCCGAGGCGTTCCCAGGCCAGTTGAGAGACATATTCTCTCCAATATGTACCGGGACTTCCCCGAAGTCTCCTACTGGTCCAACGTGCCCTGAACACCTCCCCATGGGGGGCGTCCGGGAGGCATCCTAACGAGATGCCCGAGCCACCTCATCTGGCTCCTTTCAATGCGGAGGAGCAGCGGTTCTACTCTGAGTCTCTCCCGGATGACAGTGCTTCTCACCCTATCTCTAAGGGAGAGCCCAGCCACCCTGAGGAGAAAACTCATTTCGGACGCTTGTACCCACAATCTTGTCCTTTCGGACACTACCCAAAGCTCATGACCATAGGTGAGGGTAGGAACGTAGAATGACCGGTAAAATGAGAGCTTTGCCTTTCAGCTCAGCGCTCTCTTCACCACGACAGACCGATGCAGAGTTCGCATCACTGCAGAAGCTGCACCAATTAGCCTGTCTATCTCACGTTCCATCTTTCCCTCACTCGTGAACAAGACCCCGAGGTACCTAAACTCCTCCACTTGGGGCCGAATCTTATCCCCGACCTGGCGATGGCACTCCACCCAGTTTCCGGTTGAGAATCATGGACTCAGACTTGGAGGTACTGATTCTCATCCCAGCTGCTTCCCACTCAGCTGCGAACCGATCCAGCGAGAGTTAAAGGTCACGGCTTGATGAAGCCAACAGGACCGGGAGAACAACGGAATTGCGTCCCACCTCCAGGCCTGGCTCCAGAGGGGGGGCCCAGTGACCCACGTCTGGGGGAGGGAAAACAAAGCCCATTTTTGTTATTCGTCAATGTGGTCTGTTGAGCTGCTCTTTGTCTGGTCCCTCAACACGATCAGGTGGTAGCTCAGGGAGTTGTTAATATTAATATTGTTAATTTTCATCAGCAAGGGAGCGTGAGGGACGACTGTATTCCACTTTGTGTCAAACCTAACTTACCTACTTCATGACAAAACCAGTCACGTTAGTTGTGCTCTTAAACACTATTCGTACACTTCGTAAAAATTCGTACACATCACTTTTCATACAAAGACCAAAATCTCAGCTTCAGTGTATGTGTATGGACTGCAGAGCTTGAAGAAGCATGTTCTATACTGCTTATCCTCATTAGGGTTGTGGGTATGCTGGAGCCTATCCCAGCTGACTTTGGGCGAGAGGCAGGGTACACCCTGGACTGGTCGCCAGTCAATTGCAGGGCAGACATACAACCATTCACACTCACATTCATACCTATGGACAATTTACCAATTAACCGCACAGGGAGAACATGCAAACTCCACATAGAGATGCCCAGAGGAGATTTCCATCACAAGCTTTTTCTAAACAGCTTGTGAATTACGCGCTGCTCCAGAAAATCTATGCAGCGCACAAAATAAAATCCAGCCTAAACTGTAAATAAAATAATCTGCAAGTACCAAACCCATCGCACGACTGCATCTTGAATTTAGTTCCGTAGAGCCCTGCTATTCTAAAACCACAGGTAATAAGACGACTATAAAAAAGGTCTTTTTTTGCTTGCTCCTCCCTTTGGATCAACATTTGCAATGAAAGTAACTTTTATTTACAGGGTCTTTTCTTGCTATATATATGAAAACTAGCCAGACCTCCAAGCCAGTAGGGGGCCTCAAAGCTCCTCGTATAAGAAGAAAAGAAATGTCCAGTCTTTAGCTGTAGTTATGTGTTTATTGCATCCCTTATATGCTGTGTTCTACTGAGATCCGCATTGTACTACTTTGTGTCCACACACTTACCTTCTTTCTGAGTGGATGGTGGAGCCAATCAGCACACCCAGGGCCTTGTTTGACTTGGGTGGTGCGTTCATGCGCGTTGCAAAAACAGAGCACTTTCTGTACACATGCTTTAGTGGGCTTACTTCTGCTTTGTCGAGTTGTTTGCTCTGTATTGCTTTGCATTTATTGTTTTTTTTAGGGTAATTTGTTTTTTTTTTCCTTTAGTTTTTTTGTTTGTTTTGCTGTGTTTATTTTGTGTTGTGTGTGTTTTTTTTATTTATTACATTACAGACATTGTTAGTAGGTAACATATTGTGTTATAACACTTTGTTCAGCAGTGAGTGAACTCACCATAGTTGTGTGCTGCAGTGACATGACGCTTATGGATATTTTTTATGTTGATACAGGTTGCTCATTTCGACAGCAAGCAACATCAAACTAAGATAATAATGCACTTTTGTTAAAAAAATGTTTTCAAATATTTGTAGTCCCATTTACATATTTTTTATTAATTGAAAAACATTTATGTTCTTATTTTATTTGTATAGGAAGTGCATGCACCCTATCTTTCTCCATTACCACTTCTGATACTTTGTTGTAAAAGTCTAATCACCTCCTGGTGTGCTTGGGTATATAATCCTCCATCGTGGTGGTCAAATTCATTCATTCGTTCAGCAAAGCATAAAAATGCTTTTATTGTGTTTGATTTGCTGCTGTAAAGTTGTCAAAACAAATGCTGACTTTTCATCTCTGTGGAAGGACGGCAGTGACAAGCACATTCCAACTCACTGCAATGGTATTTTTATCTACTTTATTGTGGGGTAAGCAGTAAGTTATGGTGTATAATAAATGTTTCTCCAAATTTAGAATTAATATTTTTATACCTCACAGTATTATTGGCCACATGTTGACACACTCAAAATTGGCAGGCGCTATGATGCAGTGTGAAAATGTTAAAAACAATTGAAATTACATTCTGTTAAAAACAAAGAATACCGAGAATACAGTTTAATGGACAAATGTCAAAATGTATGTTATCATTCCTTTTTTTCCCCCCCATCATGATTGGTGAGGCTCTGCCTCACGTGCCTCCCCAAACTGCCAAAGTGAATTTATGTGTGTGACTTTTCTCCAACACGCTCTTTCTTCCTTTCACCAAAATGTAAATGCTGTGCTTAACTGCACAAAAGTGAAGTTTATAAATGTTCTGTGCCGAGTTCAAACGTGCACATTAGTTTGAGCTCTGAATGGGCACGTTTGATAAATATCAACTACATTAATGTCAGCTCATACGTCCCGTTACCTTTTTATTTCTGTACATTATATGTGTTTGTTTTTATTAATAAGTGTATGTATAATATTAGCGGCGTAGTTTTGCTGGATATTTTGTGTATGCCAAGTTGTTGCAGACCACAACAAAACACTGTGTGGTTTGCAAAAAGATCACAGCTTGTCACTGCTTGTTATAAATAAATGCACCAAACAGAAGACAAACCTATGGTGCTCTTTAACTTGGACACCCGGTGGTCGCACAAAACCAGGAAATCCTTGGAGACAACACATCCCGCTGGGACCTTCTCTGTTGTAGCCGTTATGTACTATTCCAATGCATTGTACTGTTTTTCTGAAAAGCTATTATTGTGATTGACATGTTTGCCATTTCACTGTCTGTTTGGCGTCTGGCCCTCATGATCTTACTGTGAATTTGTGTGGCTTCTGCAAGCCATTTTCTCTCCCATTTTGAATTAATTTGATGGAGGATTAGGTGTTATGCTGATGAATGTGAGGTAGTGTAACATGGGTGTTTGTTGTAATTGTTGCACTTTAAAAATCGCTGCAAATCATAAATTGCATCTTGCACAAAACAATACTCTGTATGTATCTTGTACATTTATGCATTATTATTTTTTACAGGTTTGGAATGCATGAGGTTGATTTGCGATTTTTGGTGAAAGAATTATCATCCAAAAAATACTTATCTACACATTTGCAAGGTGGTGAATGCTGAAGTGTGACTATGCGAGGAGTCACTCTTATTTTACTTTTCGGGCCGGGTGGAAAGCCCAATTGACAACCCCTGCCTTCTAGAAGGCAGATTGTAGACTTAGAAAAGCCCCCTGTAGACTTGCATACTCCCCTCTGCTTGTGTGCAGTACTCTCCAAAAGTATTGCAACACTGAGGTGAATGCCTTTATTTTGATGTAGACCAAAAACATTTGGGTTTGACGTCGTTATTTTTCATTTTCCTCTCAGATTCCACCTCTGATCGTAGTCGACCCACTACTATCCTTCTGGATAGGAGGGTGGATAACTGTTGTTCTTTGCAGGTTTTTCTACTCTAGAGCGTGAGCCTGAGTGTGCATCTTAGCTGCAGGGAAGTTTCCGTCTCGGAGGAAAGCTCGGCTGCAATGTAAAGTACTGTGTGTGCCCGTGACAGTAACGTGACACGACCTCCATCCTTACATTCAGTGCTGAAACTGTGAGCGGCATTTTGCAGCAGGTTTGATAAGCACATACAGAGAAGAGTGAGACCCACTCATACACACACTACACTCTGTGTAGTGTATTTTAACGCACTCCTGAATGTGTACCCCAAGCATCACTAACCCCCATACCCTAAGCCCCCCTTCCCTCATCCAGGGAATCTGTATTCCCAATTCAAGAAAGAGGAAAACCAGGAGTTAGCATTAAAGTAAATGTGACTTTTATGCTTTCTTTACAACCCGGCACTTTCCATCCGTCTAGATTATTGAAGGATGGGTCGCGGGTGCAGCAACCTAAGAAATTGGCCCAGGCTTTTCCCCAGCTGCTTTGTCCAGCTCCTCCTGGGGGATCCCGAGCCATTCCCAGGCCAGTTGGGAAACATGGGCTGAATCCCATACCTCCACCGCTTAGCACTTACCTTCGCTCCTCCCTGGGTTTTGCACGTTTACAAGTATCAAGTCCTGTCCCTAAATCGAGGGCTAAGGGGTGTATAGCCCTTGAAACAAAGTGTGGTCTGGGACCTCACTTGAAACGAAGGGGGAGGAGAAGTTTCTTCGTACACGGCACTCCCGCTGACAAGACGGAGCGGGTACCAAAAGAATCGCAAAAAGCGTGAGGCTTGATTTTCTCGGTACCGCCTGTTAATTGTACGCGGTATTTTGGGCTGCAGGACGACTAGCAGGTCTTCTGTGGAACCCACACAAGAAAACAGCTCATGTGTAACAAAAACAAAGAGATTCGGCTTAAAAATGTATGCTCAGCAGCATCCGTGGGCACCCCCTTGTAATCACAAAGCCACAATATCTTGACATGTGAATACTGCATGTCCCTCAGCTGAAGTCCACAGTACAAACGGCGACACTTGCTTCTCAAACCACCACTCTCTGCCGCCACGGCTAGGAATATAAAAAGAGAGGGAGCGGAGGAGGGTCAGCGCTGGCCACTCTTTCTTTCTAACGGCTCAATAATAAATGTTTTAAAGTTTAAGTGCTGCTGGAGGGCTGCAAGCCCAGCTGTTCATTAAGTCAGCCACAGCCATGCAGCAGCATTTACATCCACAGTGCTCTGGATGCCGGCTCTGTCTGAGCAATTACATCTACTCTGCAGTCATTGGTCACAGTCAGGAAGTGGAGAGAAGGGAGGAAAAACCAGGGTAAGAGAAAAGGAACACTGTCATGGAAAGAAAGATAGGAACAGGCTCGGGCAACATGAAAGCGGCGTGAGATACCAGGCGCTCACGTGGAACAACAACAGCCGCCGCCGCGTTGGTTCTTTCACACCGAGAAGCGACACACAATCACTTGCTTAGAAGCCACAACAGGAGAGGAAGGGGAGATAGCCCTTGGCAACGTTTGTGCTCTATTATGCCTGTCACAACAACGCGCTTCATCTGCTAAATATGCTTCAGCCGACAACAGATCTGCCAGGATGGTAAGAACAACACAAACGTGTTTACGGACAAAATGACACTGAAATGTCCGTAGGTAGTGGGCAAACAACACCTGCTGATAACAGGGCCGGACCTCCGAATGCAAAGTGTCCTGCACGCTGATCTGATTGCACTATCATTTATGCAATCATTTAAACAACCTTTACCTTGAACGATGGGAAAGCAGTGTGTGTGTCACTAGTTCATCAAATACTGCACAAATGTTATATTTTCATGTACAATATTTGTCTTAGTCCTTCTTTCAACATATTTAAGTGCATTTACAGTTTATAGCGGTTGGTGAGTTCTTTCTGTAACATGCATGATACATAGAAAACCTGTTTGTGCCTCTCTACATGCAGTTTTTAACATTACTAGAGCCCTATAGACATGAGGTAACACCCCTATAGTCACTCTTTTTATGCATTGTTTAGTACACATAGCAAGCTAGCAAGGTAACCAGTTAGTCACCTTATTATTTATTCAAAACCTAAGAACCCCAAAACCTACCACTTCCGCACAGGATGGGAGGATACTGTTATTTTTTATCATGTCTGACATGCTATGGCTGACTTCCTGCTGTGTTAAGGTAATGTAATGTAAAGTAATGTCTCGATGTTGTGTCCTTGCTGCCGCCTAGGGACCAGAATACTACAGATCAATTATATTTCAATATGGTGACACTAATACACGGCGAGGAATCATTTATTTATGAATTGGTCGTTCCTTGCAATATGTATTTTCTTCTTCTTTTTAAAATTCCCACTTTAGTCGTGTCCTTGGGTTTTGGGTAGAAATAAGGACAAGGAAAGCCCAAAACCTACCACTTCCACTCGAAAAGAGAGAAAGACACGATAATATCTCCAGTGGTTCGCTATTAAGAGAAACCAGTGTTTTAATAGTTTTATGGACATCTTGTTCTAGAGTGATATTTAGCAGCTTTGTAATTTAGTTTGACATTTAGTTTTGCTCAATTGATGACTCTAAGTCTTGAACTTCCCTCTAATGAAGAGAGCGAGAGAATATGGAGACATCTTCCACATGGATGAGGAGCTAAATGAATAAAATGAAGCAGAAAATCACCGGTTTAAAGCAGGTTCATGGTTCGGTTGTCATGCCACAGTGAGCTGACTCGGAAATTAGGAGGTGTGCAAGTGATTATGGAGATCAGGTGACCAAGTCGAGGCAGAGAGGTCTGATGATTTGTAGGAGAAGTATGGGATATGATAATACGAGACCTAGGCAGACATACACAGCTGCAACATTGCTGGCCAACCTTAGGTTTTTGAATTCACATACGGTCATCCCTTGACTTACGAGTTCAATTGGTTCCCAGACCTAGCTCGTAACTCGATTCACTCGTATGTCAGAACCATTCTCCCCATAAGAAATAACGTTAACGCCATTAATTGGTTCCAGTGCCCTCAAAAACCACACCAATTTTGTTCGTTTATATGTTTTTGAATAAGAAGAATGATGTGCTTACACACTGAATAATGTATAAGAAAATACACATGTGCCGCACGGTGGATGAGTGGGTAGCGCATTGGCCTCACAGTCAGGAGGTTCATGGTTCGAATCCCTGTTGGGCATCTCTGTGTGGAGTTTGGATGTTCTCCCCGTGAGTGTGTGGGTTTTCCTCCGGGTACTCCGGTTTCCTCCCACATTCCAAAAACATGCATGTTAGGTTAATTGGCGACTCTAAACTGTCCATTAGAGTGTGAAGGTTTGTTTGTCTATATCTCCCCCGCGATTGACTGCCGATCAGTCCAGGGTGTACCCCGCCTCCTGCCCGAAGTCAGCTGTGGGGCAGGTCGGAGTGCGATTTAGCTGGTTTATCGACTCCTTGCGTTTAAAAAGTGTGCAGATTGTGGACGTACTCCGTTCGCCAAATCATCAACACACCTTGCTCGTGTTTTTCGACGATGTCATGCTTCATCTCTAACGACATCATCCGTTTCTTCTTGTTACTGCCATCTTTAGCACTCCTTTTCTTAGGATCCATGATGATTAATAGCAAAATGTTGTCTGAGTAACGCCTCGTATGTCGGAAAACTCAGAAGTTAATGCGCCCATTTTTTTTTTTTATCCTCAGGGTTCCTACGCAAGTATGGAATTAGATTTGATACATTTCCAGGTCTGGAACAGAAAAAAGAATGTAAAAGTATGGCTTGGGCATCCAGTCCCAATGCCTCCTGGACGTGTCCCAGGTGAGGTTTTTCAGGCATGCCCAGCCAGGAGAAGGCCCAGGGGAAGACCTGGGATACGCCAGCGGAATTATGTTTCACAGCTGGCCTGGAAACGCCTTGATATCCTCCGGGTGGAACTGGAAGAGGTGGCCAGGGACCAGTAAGTCTGGACTTCTCTAGTGAGACTGCTGCCCCCATGTCCTGGATAAGATAAGAAAGATGGAACAGAATGGAAAGTATGGAAAAATATCCATGTTTCCAAAACTGTCCTTCCACTGTTCCATTTAAAAAAACAACAACAACAACATTCTGAATGACCTCTCATACTGTGGACAGTTCATTTTCCCCACTTTCCCAACAGGCAGGATCTGGACCGGACACACATGCACCGATATACTAGGAACAGCTTTTTCTTCAGAGCTGTGAATAAGTTGCTGAACCCCTGAACCCGAATCCTTCACACACGTTAATGGTATAGAGAACGGGTGTCATCTACTCTACAAGAACAATGCAAAAATGTAACATTACTTTTAATAAAAGTACATGACAAAGTACGCCTGCGCGGTAGTCGAGTGGTTAGCATGTTGGCCACACAGTCAGGAGATCTGGAAAACCTGGGTTTGAATCTCCATTGGCCATCTCTGTGTGGAGTTTGCATGTTCTCCCCGTGCGTGCGTGGGTTTTCCAAAAACATGCATGTTAGGTTAGTTAGCGACTCTAAGAGTGTGAATGTTTGTTTTTTCGCCCTGGGATTGACTGGCGACCAGTCCAGGATGCACCCCGCCTCTCGCCCAAAGCCAGCTGGGATAGGCTCCAGCATACCCGCAACCATAATGAGGATGAGTGGCACAGGAAACGAGTTAATGAATGAATAAAAAGTACAAAATACTGTATTTTTCAGACGATAGTTTTTCTGACTTTTTTTTCCTGCATTTTGAACCCTGCAGCTTATGACACTATGAAGCTAAAATATATATTTTTTTTTTTTTACAATGGAGTATTTGAGCCACATTTAAAAAAAAAATTTAAAAATCATAATATTACGAGATTTAAAGTCGTAAATTTACGAGAAAAAAAACAAGACAAACTTATATTTATAACGGGACAGCAAAACAGAGCAGTTGGGCACAATCAGTTTAGTATGGGCTAGCATCATCTCACCGCTACACTCTAATACCCCTCCCTCCACATACGGCTCCCGCTTCATAGCGGTCTCAGGCAATGCCTATAAAATGAAGTTACTACTTTTATTCCTGTTGTCAATTTTAAGTTAAGTTTTTACTTTCGTAATATGACAATCTTTTCTCAGAAATATACAACATTATTGTCGTCAATTTACGACTTAATTCTCAAAATCTTGATGATTTAATGCTTCATTTAACAGGCATTGCCCGAGACAGCTATAAACCCAGGGGACTTGTGTGACCCTTGACCTGGGTCAAAGGTTAAATTAGGACTTTTTTTCTTATAAAATTACGACTGGGCTGCACGATGGATGAATGGGTAGCATGTTGTCCTCACAGTCAGGAGGTTCTGGGTTCGAATCTCCGTTGGGCATCTCTGTGTGGAGTTTGCATGTTCTCCCCGTGCGTGTGTGGGTTTTCTCCTGGTACTCCGGTTTCCTCCCACATTCCAAAAACATGCATGTTAGGTTAATTGGTGACTCTAAATTGTCCAAAGGTATGAATGTGAGTGTGAATGTTTGTTTGTCTATATGTGCCCTGCGATCGACGGGCGACCAGTCCAGGGTGTACCACGCCTCTCGCCCAAAGTCTGCTGGGATAGGCTCCAGCAATTCCGTGACCCTAATGAGGATAAGCGGTATAGAAAATGAATGAATGAATAAATGAATGAATGAATGAAATTACGACATTAAATCTCGTAAATTTACTACTTTGTCTTTAACTTGTTTAAATGTGCAACAAAAATGTGTTCGAACATAAAGCTTAAAACCCAATCGTTTCCCATAATGCACTGGGGTTTGATCTTGCACAGATGCCTCCAGCGTGTAAAAGAAGACAACGCTAGTTTTTGAATGCTTGAACAAAAACGCAGCATGAATGCAAAATATTTTTTATTTTTCACAATGGATAGGCTCCAGCATACCCGTGATCCTAATGAGGATAAGCGGTATAGAAAAAAAATGAATGAATGAACAACCTCATCATGGAGATGAAAAGTATGACGCCGTATTAGGGCCATATAAAAAAAAATAAAAATTGAGATTAAAAATCATAATATTACGAGATTTAAAGTCCTACATTTACAAGATTAAAAGTCGTAATTTTATTTTTTTAAATGTCATAATTTAACTTTTGACTCAGGTCACAAGTCACACAAGTTCCCTGTGTTTATAGCTGTCTCGGGCAATGCCTGTTAAGTGAATCATTAAAATCATCAAGATTTCGAGAATTTGTGACAATAATGTTGTGTATGTACGAGAAAAGATGTCATGGTACGAGAGTAAAATTCGTAAAGTCATTTTATAGGCAATGCCTGAGACCGCTATGAACCGTAGAGCCGTGTGTGGAGGGGCGGGGTATTAGAGTGTAGCGGTGAGACGCGGCTAGCCCATGTTATCCTGGTTGTGGCCAACTGTTGTGTTTTGCTGTCCCATTATAAATAAAAGTATGACACAATGACACCTAAAATTACCACTTTAAATCTTGTAAAATTACGACTTTAAAACTCGTAAATTTACGAGATTTAAAGTCGTAATATTACGAATTTTAAAGTCGTCTCTTCTGCCTCCAGCTCTGCCTCTCAGTCACACACACGTACTCCGTCTTGCTGCAGCTAACCTTCATTCCTCTCCTTTCCAGGGAAAACCTCTACCCCTCAAGCTTCTCGACCACCTGTTCCGACCTTCTAAATATGGAACATTATTATTATATATTATATATATTATTATAACATCATTAGATGGATAGATTACAAGAAAAATTAACCACGTAAAATGACACCCCTATGGTGACTTTTACTTTTGCAGAACCCAAAACAGTTGACATAGTAAGAGTAAATAATACATAAATAAGAGTCATGCTTGCGTGTGTTGCTATGAATGTATTGCCTAAAGGACCTGAAAGAGAGGCGAAAAGAGTGTTCTTTTTAGGGATTTTTTTTTTAGATTATTAGGGTTGTTGTGAAATAATTCAAACCTGCAATAAAGGCCTGTTGTTCCAGCAATCAAGTCTGGTGTTTGTGTGTCTCAGCCAACATTACAGTAACATTACTGACATCCAGTGACCAGTGTAAAATACTACATTTTCATAACTTCTCTGAATGCATATTTTTAATGGCTTATATTTGTATCTTAGGTAACTATCAATTTGTCTTATCAAAATCAAAATGTTTTTTCCATACATCCATCTATTTTCTTCCGCTTATCCGAGGTCGGGTCACGGGGGCAGCAGCCTAAGCAGGGAAGCCCAGACGTCCCTCTCCCCGGCCACTTCGTCCAGCTCTTCCCGGGAGATGCCGAGGAGTTCCCAGGCCAGCTGAGAGACATAGTCTCTCCAGCGTGGCCTGGGTCTACCCCGAGGCCTCCTATCGGTTGGACGTGCCCTGAACACCTCCCCAGGGAGGCGTCCGCAATGTGAACCAAACTCTGACACCAGGCATACAGGGAATGGACCGCCTGGATTAGGTGGTCCGATACCCCATATTCCCGGAGCACTCCCCACAGTATTCCCCAAGGAACACGGTCGAATGCCTTCTCCAAGTCCACAAAACAAATGTAAACTGGTTGGGCAAACTCCCATCCCCCCTCAAAGACACTGCAGAGAGTATAGAGTTGGTCCACAGTTCCACGACCAGGACGTAAACCACACTGCTCCTCCTGAATCCGAGATTTGACTATTCGGTGGATCCTCCTCTCCAGAACCCCTAAATAGACCTCAATGGGAAGGCTAAAGAGTGTAAACCCCAGGATAGTTAGAAAACACCCTTCAAAAGCAGGACCACCACCCCGGTCTGCCAGTCCAAGGGCACCGACCCCGATGTCCACGCAACGCTGCAGAGTCGTGTCAACCAAGACACGCCCACAGCATCCAGGGCCTTAAGGAATTCCGGGCAGATCTCATCCACCCCCGGGGCCTTGCCACCAAGGAGCTTTTTGACCACCTCGGTAACCTCAGCCCCAGAGATAGGAGAACCCGCATCAGAGTCCTCGGGCACTGCTTCCATGTTGGAAGACGTGTCGGCGGGATTGAGGAGGTCTTCAAAGTATTCCCTCCACTGGTCCACAGTCCACAGTCGAGTCGAGGTCAGCAGCACACCGTCTCCACCATACACAGTGTTGACTGTGCACTGCTTCCCCCTCCTGAGATGGCAGATGGTGGTCCAAAATCTCTTTGAAGCCATTCAGAAGTCGTTTTCCATGGCCTCTCCAAACTCCTTCCATGTCCGAGTTTTTGCCTCAGTGACTGCCAGTGCCGCAGACCGCTTGGCCTTCCGGTACCTGTCAGCTGCCTCCAGAGTCCCAGGGGCCAAAACGGCCTGATAGGACTCTTTCTTCAGCTTGACGGCATCCCTCACCGCTGGTGTCCACCAACGGGTTCTGGGATTACCGCCACCACAGGCACTGACCACCTTACGTCCACAGCTCCGATCAGCCGCATCAACAATGGAGGCACGAAACATCGCCCACTCGGACTCAATGTCCGCTGCCTCCCTCCGAACATGGTCAAATATCTCCCGGAGGTGGGAGTTGAAACTCCTTCTGACAGGGGAGTCTGCCAGACATTCCCAGCAGACCCTCACAATGCTTTTGGGTCTGCCACGTCTGACCGGCATCCTCCCCCACCATTGAAACCAACTAACCACCAGGTGGTGATCGGTTGACAGCTCCTCCCCTCTCTTCACCCGAGTTTCCAAAACATGTGGCCGCAAGTCAGACAACACAACCACAAAGTCAGTCATCGAACTGTGGCCCAGGGTGTCCTGGTGACATGAGCAGTGAAGTCACCGAGCAGGACAAGGGAATCCCCAGAGGGAGCACTCTCTAGTACTTCTTCTAAGGACTCCAAAAAGGGCTGGTATTCTGAACTGCTGTTTGGCCCATAAGCACAACAACAGTTATGACCCGTCCCCCCACCCGAAGGTGTAGGGAAATAAAGATAAAGTGGTGGCTAAGTGAGGAGATTATCAATTTCTAATGGTTAAAAAAAAATCCATGTACATTTTGTACATGGATTCTAAAAACCAGTATACGGTTTTATAAGCTACATAAGCTTTGTGTTATAAGTGAGAATTCAAATTTTAAAAGTTTGAAAAAGTAACATGAAATGTATTATTAGTGGTAGTTTCTCAGTATTTACTGATGCCAATTCATTTATATTGTTACTAAGTTTTGCTGTTGCACCTCGCTGCCTTTTTCATGCCTTCCGGACTGGAATCACTTTGACTCACGTCTCTGCATCGTCCAGACCGCACGGCTCACCGCAGCTGTCTTTCTGTTCGGCAAAAAGACCCAAAATCCCAAACTTTCATATTTCAACCTGAACAAACCATTTTATTCACCCACGATGGGCATTGCTGGGATGAAAAAGAGGGGTTGACTTGCCTTTTTTGCGCGGACAGGGGTGCGTTACGCTTACTGCTCAAAACATTGACATGGTTTGCAAATTTGCCACGCCACTAAACTCATTTGTCCACACAGCCTCTACTTGGCTGTGTGCCTGAACGCATTTGAGAAGCCCATTTGGAGTTGTTTTCCACACTAAAACAGTGCAATACTTCAGACGAATCCTATTTAGCGAGGAGTTTGTCTTTGTGAACCTGGCGTCATGCAAAAGCCTATTTTCACTGGGAGCGGCCACCCTATCACAAACTCAGCAGGGGAGCCACATTAGAGGTAATGTCATCCACCGTTTAGCACTCCACTCTTTATTCCTCCATCTCTCCCCTAATGAACTCCCACAGAATTACCACTTCGCCAGCGCCCTGTCTTTTTATGATTCTATTTGTTTATCAGATTTTCCGAGTCTTCTTCCGCCCCTGGCTATGCACCGGTTCGTTCATTTGGTTCTCCACGGAGTTAAGAAACATTGGGAGATAACGTCTCTCCCCTCGCTACTCACTTGGTCAGATTAGCAGATTTGGGCACTCGTCGGTCGGCGAGGGGGTCCCCCGCTGCGGCACTGTGTGCAACACAAACATCTGAAGAAGGCACCATTCCCTAATTGAATGTGCAATAGCTTACCCTCATAGAATCATCGTTCATTTTACGGCTCCGGCTTAATGTTTTCTCTTTTTAATAGCCAATCTAATATGAATACTTATGACAATGGTCTGATAGATTTTGAAAACAAAGTTCCTTTTGATTCAATCTCAATACATACTGTACATATGCAGTATATACTGTACATGTATAGTACTGTATATTGCATATTTGTATATTTGTCTAATCCATTCCTCTATTTAACTAAATATATATGCCTTATACATTTATTAATTTCAGTACCAATCATCCTTGAGTGAGATCGGCCAACAACAATACCAATATCACACAGATTAACAGTAGATTTTTAACTGTAGATTTTTTAACTAAATTGTTGGCCAGGGCAATACAATTCCACAAGGACTCTGCCAGATAATTAAATTTATAAAATAATTAAATTTAATAATTATTATTATAATTAATTAACGATGAATTATAATTCATTAAATAATTAAAATAATATTATTGTTAATATTTTTAGCACCATTGTTTTTTATTTCCTTTGGCCTTTACTATTTGACACAAATCTGAATTTACAGTAATTTGATTCTTGGAAATCAATTGTTCAATCATTTAATTTTTTTTTTTGTTCAATAAATAAAAATTAACAGAATAAACTAATATAAATAAATATCTTTATTGAATAGAAATTCGTCAGGTTGCTGGGGTCTCCCACTTTATTAGAGTTGTCAACTAATTGTGTTTAATTTATGACATTTGTGCACTACTTTACACTACTTTATTTACAAGCACACAGTGTTATTCTGTAGACATTTTAATATGGGACACATCTGTTTTATGTTTTCAGTTCCCTCAGCCCAAATCCAAGTCACAGCAGTTAAAGATGTTCTCTTTGCATGTTATTCATCGTGCAAACTTTTCCTGGTCTAGCATTTGTCAGTCTAGGACTGCAGACGCTTCTTAATTTTTTGCACAATTGGAACGCCGTGGCCAACTCGGTGAATCTGCTGCGTTATCGGCACCCTCCATTGCTGGGACATGCACTGTATGCATTCCAACGCCAAGGGAAGCGCAGCTTCTAGCGGCCGTGCTTGATCCGATAAATGTTGCCTGTGTGTGTGTTTGTTTGCCCACGACTGTTTGGTTTCCCCAACCTTTTATTCTTTCCCTTCAGTAGCCTGCAAACACTCAGGGGTAAGTGCTTAGCCTGTTGGCTGAACAGCAGCTATATTAACTCTTGCAGGGTTTGCTGGCAGGGGTCCGTCATGTGTGTGAGAAAACAGGAAAACAGACCAGCATAGATCTCTCTAATATTTGCAATTCTGTGTTAAAAGTAATTGTAATCCTTTGGCATATTATTTTCCAACATTTGGTAATGCATTTCCTATCAAATGATCAACTATCACTACTGTCAACATCAACATGAGTAATATTGTACTATAAGCTATATGAGCTTTGTTGTACAGGTGACAAAACAAAGAAGGTAATATCCAATAATATACCTAATTAATAACAACATTTATTTTTAGAATAACCCATGGTCCAATGAAGAACAACTTGTGTCCCCACTATGGACACTTTCTTTTAAGTACGGCAAAAGTGCAACATCCATCCATCCATTTTCTATACCGCTTATCCTCACTAGGGGATGCTGGAGCCTATCCCAACTGACTTTGAGCAGGAGGTGGGGTGCACCCTGGACTGGTCGCCAGCACTCACAGGGCAGACAAACAAGTACATTAACCTAACATGCATGTTTTTGAAATGTGGAAGGAAAACGGAGTACCCGGAGAAAACCCACACAGGCACGGGGAGAACATGCAAACTCCACACAAAGATGCCCAACGGAGATTCAAACCCTGAACCTCCTGACTGTGAGGCCAACATGCCACCCACTCATGCCCCGTGCGGCCGAAAGTGCAACAAAAAGATGTTTTCAAATTAGAACAGGGTGAGAATTATTTGATCTCATCTCTTCTGCTCAATGGCAGCATGCTGGTTGTTGTCACCTGTACGCTCCGATATACTGTATACTCGGCCGCTTTTAGGCAGGCTGTCCAGGGCACTCCCTTGAAATATGTAGTGTGGGAACTGGGATCTTACGTCTCGGGGAGGGATTTTCGCCAGAATGGACACGTACACAATGCAAAATGTAACAATTGTATTGCTTCAGTGTCCACTCATTTTGGTTTGCCCCTGCCTGTCCATCCAGCAGGTGGAAGCCAACGCATTTCTGCCCTCCAACAAGCGACTCCGAGCAGCTTACAGCAATCGATGGAACCTCTTGGTCCAGTAAGCCTTTTTATGGCTAGACGTTAAGATCTCCTCGTGGCTGACAGACGGACTGCTGGTCCCAGCAGCAGCACCGTCTGCTTCACACCAGAGTTCTGACTTCAGGTCAAAGGCAACAGCAAGTTAGATTTGACTCTTTCTGCCCATCGGAAAACTAAATAGGTTGTGCCAAGCAGCCTTAAGCTGAGCCATTACCATCTGGTCTAAAACTCCAAACTTTGCAGGGTTTACAAGAGAGGTAGTGATTTGATCATATTCTATGTTGTAAATTCTACCTGGTAAACGGACACAAAGACCCACTGGTGCTGGAGTTTGCCAGTAAGACACAGATAATAAGAACAAAATCGACCAATGTAGGAGACTACATTCACAAGGTGGTTGTCCTGATGGCTTTCATATTTGTATTTTCACCAATTTTTATTTAATTTGGACAAACATATTTGCATAAATATCCTTTTCTTAAACTAACAATAAACCATAGTCAACCGCAAAACAGCCATCCTTTATTCATTCAGTCATTGTTGAAAAAAAAACCAAAATAGTGACAGACGGCGATGTGGAGAGGAACGACGGAACATCATACCAAGCAATTGACAGAGCTCCACGATGCTGTTAGCATGCTGGATGGTGTTGTGTGTGTATGTGTGCAACACACTCATGTGGCCTTTCTCAGTGAAGCGCCCCGCCCCGCAGAGGACATTCACAAGGCTGTATAACCATTAATGAAAAAGTTAATGGGGCATTTTTTTACATATCAATTTACAATTGGACTATCTGGGCAAGCAAATGATGCCTGGGCGGCCACGCCAACACCACTCGCATCGAAACTGAGAGGTCTAATGTGTTTTTGTGGACATCAAATGTGAACAATGAGGCGTCCAATGAATGCAAATCAGCTTGATTGGCCATGATCAACACTGCCTGCCTCCAAACTTTCACACACATTCAAGGGGCTATTGAGGGAGCGCATTAAAGATGTGTTTGTGTTTGTGCAAAAAATGACCACCCTTGCACAGCAGAAACCTTGCTTAGGTCACGCCCCAGCTACATTTTTGGTTTCCGTTGGAAATTTGTGCCAAAATTTTGCCATGGTCCGGTAGTGTTGTTAATACACTATGTGAGTCCAACTGTGTGTGTTTTTTTTTTGTCACAAAACGTCCTTGTTTGCAGCTTGCTATACATGGAACGAGGAAGCTTAAGTCAGCTCTGTCGGCTGTCTACGATGTCAACTTTGTAGTTCTTTGCTAACTAATGCAGTTACACCACAAGTCTCGCAAACGTTAGCACAAAACATGTTTCTAGGGTGAGGAGCTCGGCCATCCAGGAGGAGCTCAGAGTAGAGCCGCTGCTCCTTCACATCAAGAGGAGCCAGTTGAGGTGGCTCGGGCATCTGGTCCGGATGCCTCCCGGGTGAGGTGTTTCGGGCATGCCGAGCCGGGAGAAGGCCCCGGGGAAGACCTGGGACACCCTGGAGGGACTATGTCTCACAGCTGGCCTGGGAACGCCTTGGTGTCCTTCCCGGTGGAGCTAGAAGAGGTCGCCGGAGACCAGGAAGTCTGGACTTCCCTACCGAGACGGCTGCCCCCGCAACCCGGACCCGGATAAGCGGAAGAAAATGGAATGGAATGAAAAACATGTTTTTAGAGTTTTGCATATAAATGATGACTAAAAAAGATAAATGGACATTTAAGGTTACTTTTACCTTTACCGAAAACATCAGTAAAGGTAATATTCATTCAATATTTCATATTCAAGAAATATGAGTTATTTCGTGACTTGAATATTGAATATTGAGTAGTACATTTGCAAAGTTCTTTGGCTCCATTCAGGCTTTTTTTTCTGCAGCCGAGCTCAAAAGAAAAGCAGAAACGGAGATCAGAAACACCATTGAATTAAAAAAATAACTCATGGCAAAACATGAAGGTGGTGTTTGTGTTGATCTCGCTGCCTTATGTCTTTGGTAACAATCATTCATCATGGACATGGATTTACTGTACATGCTTCTAAAATTGTTTTCTGCACTTAAAACTAATTGTAAAACTAACACAAAAAAATGTCTTTGTGTTAAGATTTTTGGCTTTCTGGAACAGATTAATTGAATTTAAATTATTTCTTATGGAAAATATTGAGCCTCTCCCCCAAAGTCAGCATAGATAGGCTCCAGGCAAGTGAGGACAAGCGGCATAGAAAAGAATGAAGGGATGTGATAAATGGATTCTGTTATTGTACGTTTCGTACAGGTACAGGAAGCTTTTGTACAGGATCTACAGTCTTTCCTACCAATATCGCGGCTTGATTATCGCTACAAATATTGAAATACAAGTGATATGTAGTATTCTGGTCGCTGATCACAGTAACGACACAAAACATTGAGACATTACATTACATTTCATTACCTTAACACTGCATGAAGTTGTGAAGTCAGCCATGGCATGTCTGACATGATAAAGTAAAAAAAGTTCTCCCTTTCAGTGTGAAAGTGGTAAGTTTTTGGCATTTAGAAATTTGAGGTTAATTGGTCAGTTTTCTAGCGGATGTCTCAAGTCCGTGCAGCATAGGAGTTGAGCAATGTGTCTAGAGGGCTCTAACATTACAAAATGTATTTAGAAAGACATAATGATCTAACTGAGAATAATCCATATATTAATATTGAATCCCGTATCTGAAAAATGAATTTTTTGCAGTCATGTCTGGAACCACAATTACCTGCTACAAGGTACAACACGTAGTACAACTCCACATGTATAATAATAATAATTATTATAATAATAACAATTTCTTCTTTCTTTTTCTTATGATGTAGTTAACTGTGGTCAAAGGTCAATTCCTAGGTGACCATAGCCTGCCATTTACAAAGACACCAAACCATTCAGCAAATAGCCCAAGCCCAAAAACATTTCTACATGCTGTTTTCCCTGCTTGCTCACGCTGTTCCGAAAGCAGGAACTGTCAAGACTCTCGACCTCTCCAGAAAAACTACAACAGTAGACTTTGTGTTGAAGTCAGACGTTTCCAGATTCCAGCTTTGAAAAATTTGGAAGGACCTTTTTCTGTTTCGGAATGACGATGCCCCATGGCACAAAGCAAGGTCCACAAAGACATGGAGGGTGAAATAGTTTGGTGAAAAATGATGAGATCCCTGACCTCCAGGTTATAGTACAGCATGTGGGATGAAGAACATTTTACAGAAAACTTTGCTATCGATATTCCACGTAAGGACAAACTGGAATACAATTGAATCACTTGTTTTGCCTTTCTGGATGTCAGCAGGGAGATGGATTGACTGCAGACCTAATCAAATAATACGTCTTTATTCCTTTAATAACATTTAAGAAAAAATGAACACATAATTTGCAAAAACAAATATCTTGAATGCACATACATTGTTTTTTTATGTACTGTAACTGTGTATATTAAACCAGAGTTATCTGTCTTTATAATGTTATGTTTTATAATGTAAACGTTTTTTCTAACAGTAAAGTTTAGCACAGCAATTCCTTGTTCATAGCAGTTAATTGGTTTTAGACCCGACTGTGTTAAGTACATTTTCTTCTTTATAAATGGAATATTTCCATATTTAGAGCAGAGAACCCTTTTTCTGACCATCTAAATACGGATTTTAACATTATTAAAACCCTGCAGACATGAAATAAATCCGGATAGTTACCTTTTCACTCCTCGTACCCAATAAACATTATTAATATGTTCTTACATTTACATTTTTACATTACCCAGTATAGTAGACATAATGGGCTCTAAATTTCATAAACCTCGCCAATGGGCGTGTTGTAAGTGCATTTTGAAATTTCGTGCAACATGGGGCTAAAAATAATTTTAAAAAGGGGGGCGCGGCAAAAAAAAGTTGGGAAAGCACTGTATTACCCAATTCACTACGATCATTTTTGCAATTCTCGGTTACACAATCAAAGATGTCAAAAGGTTTGATTTACCGTTTATTCACAATTAACCACATCCATATCAGACACACTGCCACCGATGAGGAGGAGCATGAGGAGGAGTGGGGGGACGGCGACTCGGGGACAGATGAGGTGGAGACGGCGTGACAGAGGCAGACGGGACAGTCATTACAGATGAAAATGTATGTGCTGATTAAGATAGTCACTTTAAATAGTGGTTGTTGTGATGATTAAATCCCCTCAAATGCTATTGCTATGAGATATAATATTATTAATAATATGTTCTATATACACATATACATAGATAAACTGTGGATATATGTATAATAATATTAAATATTTCCAAGACATACACAAACCCAGAAACACAGTTGAATAAAAATGACTTCATTGCAAAATTAAAAAACAGCTTACGTTTCTGCTGACATGAGGACATTTGCGATGAATCATTTCCATCAACTAATGAGCTGTTGGCATTTGTTAATTGTTTATCTCCGTTTGTACATACAGGGTTTCGTTTCTTTGAAAACGGCATCCACGCTCTCCAGCCTTGCTGTGAAATGTCAGTAAAAACCACACAGGAAGAAGAAGGTGTTTTTTACTTTTTTGAAGCACGGAGGCTGCCAGTGGACATGTGTGTGTGTGTTCGTGTGTTGTTTAGTTCAGTATCTTTTCCAGCGAGTGGCGTTGACGGCGCTTGTTTGAGCTGCTGCTGTCGTGTGTTTACTGTGTGTGTATGCACGGCCGTGTCTGTACAAACATGCATCCATTGTGTGTCCGTGCAGCGTGTGAATTTGTGTGTAAATCTCCCGCTGCCTCTTCCCCCTGTCTTATTGCTTTCTTGAGCTTCTCGGGGAGAAATCCCCTTGATTCGCCCAGTCCCCGAGGCTAGAGCCCTACACACAGCAGATGTTCGAGTGAAAAGGCCATGAATGTTTAATCATTTGTGTTATTGATGCCGCCTTTTTGTTTGTTAGAAAGTCAGAGAGACTGTTTGGGTCTTATGTGTCTATTTCTGCATGTTATGCATCCATCTGTGATTGTGTGTGTGTGTGTGTATGCGTGTGTGTGTGTGTGTGTCTACGGAATTCACAACCATCAGGCCTTTTAATTTCTCTTTGCTTTTTACCTCTCGTGCTGTGTAGTGCATGAATAATGAAGTCTATTTAAATGGTATTTAGCATTATTCTCGAGTGTGCCTTGTCAATCACACCAATCGCACTACCCCCCAGCCCCAGTCCTAAAAAGAAGAGCAGGACAAGCTTGTTCCTATTTTCTTTTAGTCAAATAGAAAGTTAAAGCCTAATTTCCCCAATCCTGGATGAGCAAACGGGGCTGCCTCCCTAAACTGTGATTTGTTGGACTTAAAGCTGCTGTTTTAGTATTTCAGCTGACAGCCAGATTTGATCATAATTAGACAGCATGCCGTGGGCTTTGATTGGCACGGTAATTGGATTGTCATTGGGGCTGAAAAGCTATTATCTTTGGATCATGCCCCATGAAATTTGTTGGGAAAACTTCTGTGGTCGTCATTAAGTCAGCCATCTTGGGGGCCCTTTGCAAATTAGCTTTTTTGGTGAAGGTAGAGCGACTGTGGAGAGGGGAGGGAGAAAATGGGGGAGGGGGGTTACCTGCGCTTCACTGGGACCCTGACATCCCCTAAATCTCAGCATAGACAATCCGGACTCTATTGATTAATGATATTAGCATAGCAGGTAGTGCTAAGTTGAAAAGTGGCATGCTGCTTTATTGCCCATCGCTTTCGCCCACTCGCCGGCATAAGGGTGCGGGGGGTTCGTGAGTGAAGGAATGAGATAATGAGTGATAGGTGAGCCTGGAAGGAAAGCGTGGGACAGCAGCAATAGTAGGGAAATATGAAAACTGCAGGGTGGCTTTTCATTTGCAGTTGTAGGAGTAAGTGGCAATACAAGTTAATGAAAATGAAAACTGAGATGTGAAATAGGTGGCATTCCTCAAAGCCATTGGATACCAGTAATTAAGTCCATTTGTACACCTCTTCAAACAAAAAACATCAAGAAAGTGTTTTGCTTTCGCACTTTCTTTGCATGCCCTCTACTCTATAAAGTATTTGGTTGCAGACAGAACGAACAACTAAACATTTGATGTTTTGTCTGGTCAACTTCCGTTTATTACCTGCAATGCATAATTATTGTCAGAGATGGGAGAGTATATTTGTGTGGTGCACCGCTCTGAAAGACCAAGTAGTCCTGCGGGCTCGCACTGGTGGATAGTCGCTGTGGTTTTATTTTGCCCTTAAAATTTGATGTTGTTCCCGTCATGCTGTACTTTTACACAATACTTAATAAATAAGTATTTGTTACTAGGATTTGGCAATTATGCGAATCACAAAACTAATACTTAGTTGTATGAGCACAGTTTTTTTTTTTAAAACTGCTTCACTGCATGGAGTCAACCAACTCTTGGAACTCCAAGATTATTTAACAACACTCCACAATTCATTAACATCCATTCATCCATCCATTTTCTATGCCGCTTATCCTCATTAGGGTCACGGGGATGCTAGAGCCTATCCCAGCAGACTTTGGGCGAGAGGCGGGGTACACCCTGGACTGGTCGCCAGTCAATCGCAGGGCACATATAGACAAACAACCAGTCACACTCAGATTCATACCTATGGACAATTTAGAGTTACCAATTAACCTAACATGCATGTTTTTGGAATGTGGGAGGAAACCGGAGTACCCGGAGAAAACCCACGCACGGGAGAACATGCAAACTCCACACAGAGATGCCCAGCGGAGATTTGAACCCAGGTCTTCCAGATCTCCTGACTGTGTGGCCAATGTGCTAACCACTCAGCCACCGTGCGGCCCATCCATTAACATTTCTTGGTTTTGCTTCAGAAACAGCATTTTAACCATAACATTAATTTTGTTGGTTTGGAACCAAGATGTTGCTGGTTTACTAGTGTGTTTGGGGTGATTGTCTTGTTAAAACAGCCATTTCAAGGTCATGTCCTCTTCAGCATAAGGCAACATGACCTCTTCAAGTATTTTGACATATGCCAGCTGATCCATGATCCCTGCTATGGGAAAAAAAGGCCCAATACCATGACAGGAGAAACATGCCCATATCATGATGCTTCACTGTCTTCACTGTGTACTGTGGCTTGAATTCAGAGTTTGGGGGTTGTCTGACAAACTGTCTGCGGCCCTTGGACCCAAAAAGAACAATTTAACTCTCATCAGTCCACAAAATGTTCCTCCATTTCTTTTTAGGCCAGTTGATGTGTTCTTTGTGCGTGATCACTGAATGCCACACTGCTATTTTTTTCAACTAATTGCCCCATTGCTCAGTCTTAAGAGCGTGCATATCATGAATGCTGGGTCCTGTTTGTTTTCTGAGAATTTACTGCACCTCCTGGTAATTTGTTGCTATGTAGCAATAAAAATGTAATAAAAACGATATTTAATCTGGTTAGTCACACTGGACTGCTATTCTTTTGAACACTACTGTATTTATACACACACACCACGTAACCTAAGTTGAATTCCAACGTTTTGAGTTTATTTTCTGAAATTTCCGTGCATACATAAATGCAGCAAATTGGACTTCGTGATACGGATATTCTTTTTTTTTTCGTTTGCCTTTCTGTTTATTTAGACGACACAGATACATTTAATAAAGAGGTTTCTGTGATGTTTGGAGTGTCCCTGAATGCATCTTGCGGTGGCAGAAGTTCCATTCCAAGACTGAAAAGACTAAATATGTGTTTGTTAGTTGGTGACACATAGTTGTATATGGTGTTGTAATTGGCCTGCTGTTGATGTGTTCATGTGAGAGTAAAGCTTTAAAAGAGCAGACTAATATGACAATTTCATTTTAATTAGGTATTGAGAGAGCAAACAGCTATGTTTGTTTATCTAACTACCAAATTTGATACATTGGAAAATGTTTGGAGATCACCTCACCACCCTCGCCCCTCGCTGCTGGTCACTTACCTCCTGAACCTGAAGACACAGCACTAGACAATGTCAAAAATTTGATGTACATCATCAGTCTATATATAAAATCACCACCCCTGCAGAGCAAGAGACCACTGTGCCACACTAATAACATTGTCACCCATTATTCTGATAACAAGACAGTCATATGCAGCAATTGTGCTTTGATCTGACAAATCTTAAGTAGCTTTGATGACATGTTACAGATTATGATGATTATTACCAAAACAGATTCTGCTTGAACATTTTTTAACACATTAGCAGCTCTTCAAGTCTGATAGAAAAAATAGCTTCACAAGTGAATGGCACTTGGAACACCTGGGTAGGTTTACCTTAACCCTTAACACAGTGCTTCTCAAATAGTGGATTTTTCAAATTATGAATTTTACTTATACTGAGGTTTTATTGTATGTTGTTCAGTTTTTAATACTATACAATTTAAAAACCTTTTAAATTGTGCAACGCGGCCCCAACTACCGGGAAGAAAAGGGAAAAAGGCGAAAAAAGCAATAGTTCCATTACACTGCAGCATAGCGAAACTAGCAGTACAAAGCGCTAACCTTATCTATGTAAAAGGCATTTTAAGTGTCTGTGAATTATTTTGCTTCATAAAATTGCTCATGTCCAAATTTCATTAGCAGCACATTAGTTGTCGTTTTATACGTTGTTTATTGCAGACCTGACATGATCTATAAATACATAAAGTCGGGGCCATGTAACTGCAATGCTGAAGAATCCATCATTATGGCTGAAAAATTTTAATAATGGCTCTCTGGATCAGTCATTACAAATGACACTGATTCATTTACTTGCCATTATTTGTGTGCATGCTGGGGGGCCATCTTGGAGAAGTAATAGATAAAAGGTTAATTAATCAATTACTCCAAAATGCAGTATTTCACATGAATATGTACTATAAATAATAATTATAATATATTATAATATTTTTCATTTATTACAAAAATATTTTAAGGCAGTCCCCTGGAGAAAAAAGCGATATGGTGAAGTAGTGAAGGGACGAACCATGCATGTCACAGCAGAATGAGCCGTACATCATGGCATTACTTCATCACAAATTTAATTTCTGGGTTCACCATGACAGCCGCACAACTTCAGTATTAATCACATCACTTCAATCGCAGTTCAATACTTACTACTACACTATCTTTTTGCATACGGATGCATAGTCATAATTTGTACAGGGCAACATATCCAATTAGGCAGTGTAACTCAGCATAATCAGGCAGGTTAACTTTAGATAGGAATTACACAAAATCACATGACTTGACTCGAGTCGCAAATTTTAGGATTTGCTTGACAAATGCTCCCAAGACTCGACTTGACCTGATGTTCTTGACTTTAAACTTAAATCGGACTTGAGGTAACTGACTTGAAATGACTTGTTTTTGGTTTAAGACTGTGTTGTATTTTTCAAAAATCCAAAATATACCTGTATGACTGTATTTTAACAAGCCAGCTTCTGGCTGCTTTATTTTACGCACGCCCTCACTTTGACGCAATCTGACAGAACACAACAAGGATAAACCGGAAAGAAAAGAAGACACAAAGATTTAGTGAATGTTTGTTTATATTTCTTGTTTTCAAACAGTGCCCGTAACACGGCAGTAAAACGGCTCAAATGTAAGAGAAAAGTTGTTGTTTTTATTCATCCTCTTCCTGTTAAAGAGCCTCAGTTACCGCTGAAGTTGTGTTGTTCTCCTCACGTAGCAGTCCAGTCATTGTAATGTCAACGTAATGTAATGGTAATGTAACATCAACGGTCACATAGAAAATTGGATTTTAAGCAAAACATCAAAATTGGGAATCCTACCCTGCAGTGTGAACTTAGCCTTAGAAGTACTTTACTAAGTAAGAACACTGCTCACTCACTCTATTGCGATTTTTCAAAAACAAAAAATGATCACTGTTTTGAGGTTGAATATGGCCTATTTTTTCCGGTCGCGGAACACTGGACCAGATCTACACCCTTGCAAGGGTACGGGAGGGTATGTGGGAGTTTGCCCAACCGGTCTACATGTGCTTTGTAGATTTGGAAAAGGCATTTGACCGTGTCCCTTGTGGTGTCATGTGGGGGGTGCTCCGGGAGTACGGGATTGATGGTCCGCTACTACGTGCCATTCGGTCCTTGTACAATTGAAGCAGGAGCCTGGTTCGCATTGCCAGCAGTAAGTCGAACTTGTTTCCGGTGAACGTTGGCCTCCGCCAAGGCTGCCCTTTGTCACCGATTCTGTTCATAATCTTCATAGACAGAATTTCTAGGCGCAGTCAAGGTGTTGAGGGAGTCCAGGTTGGTGACCTTAGGATCTCGTCTCTTCTATTTGCAGACGATGTGGTCCTTATGGCCTCATCAGGCTGTGACCTTCAGCGTTTACTGGAGCGGTTTGCAGCTGAGTGTGAAGCTTTTGGGATGAGACTCAGCACCTCCAAATCCGAGGCCATGGTTCTCAGTCGGAAACGGGTGGACTGTACCCTCCAGGTTGGGAGTGAGGTCTTGCCTCAGGTGGAGGAGTTCAAGTATCTCGGGTTCTTGTTCACGAGTGAGAGAAGGTTGGAGTGTGAGATCGACAGACGGATCGGTGCAGCATCTGCAGTAATGCGGTCACTGTACCGGACCGTCGTGGTGAAGAGAGAGCTGAGCCGGAAGGCAAAGCTCTCTGTTTACCGATCGATCTACGTTCCCACCCTCACCTAAGGTCATGAGTTATGGGTCATGACCGAAAGAATGAGATCGCGGATACAAGCGGCGGAAATGAGTTTCCTTCGTAGGGTGGCTGGACTCACCCTAAGAGATAGGGTGAGGAGCTCGGCCATCCGGGAGGAGCTTAGAGTAGAGCCGCTGCTCCTTCACATCGAGAGGAGCCAGTTGAGGTGGCTCGGGCATCTAGTCCGGATGCCTCCCGGGCGCCTCCTGGGAGAAGGCCCCCGGGAAGACCTAGGACAAGCTGGAGGGACTATGTCTCACAGCTGGCCTGGGAACGCCTTGGTGTCCTCCCGATGGAGCTGGAAGAGGTCGCTGGGGACGGGGAAGTCTGGTTTCCCTACTGAAGCTGCTGCCCCCGCGACCCGGACCCGGATAAGCGGGTGAAAATGGATAGATGGATGGAATATGGCCTATTTTTTGTCAAAACATATGCATAAATAAGCAAATTGTATGTATTTTTGACCCAAATCAAGCATTTTCAATCATAAAACCAAAGTATGAACATAAGGCCCTTAGAAGATGTGATATTTGGTGTAACGTCTGTGATGTTGTGTGCACTTTTAAGAGGCGGGGCCTGGGAAGAGACACACGTGACGTCAGCTCGCTACTGTAGAGTTGCTGAGTGTTAGCACGGTTAGCAGTGTGGAGAGTGCCAGTGACTGGTGTGAGTTATGGCTGACAGCAGCTCCTGTGTGAATGTTCACTGCGCCATTGCAGTAGTATTTACGACACTGGCCACTAGGTGTCAGGAACATTACATTGATAAGACAATTACCACCAAGTGCCGTATCCTGTCAGTGCTAACGTCTGAGTCTGTGTGATATCTCATTTATGTCTAAGACCTCCTTTTCAAGAGTCTCTTTTTCCACCAAAAGTCCAGAAATTCTTAGTCCTGGTATCTATCATTCCTGCATCTAAAAGGTTTGTGGTCCTGTGTAGTTTCCATCTCCACAGAACTTCAACTCATTTCAAGTACAGGGTCATTTATCCAAATTACACGTATGGAAAATAAACAGACAATGTTAGCTCACTTTTTTGTTTTGTTTTTTGCAAAAGTGCAAGTAAATGATATAGAAAGCAATCAAGTACAAAACTGTCATGTTTTATTCGTGTTTTTGCACCTCGGGATGCACAGACATGACGATAAGGTGCAGTCAATATAACCTTGCTTGTGCAAAAGGGTCTGCTCACACAGAGCAAAACTAAAGACAAAACTGACAAAATAACAATGGACTAACAGCAACAATGGAATAACTAACAGCATAAGAGCATAAGAGGTAAAAATGGAATATGCACCCAAACGGGAGACTAAATCCAAAAAAACAAGTAAAGAATTTACCAAGATGAGAATGATGTACAAAAGCACACACTGTAATACTGCAGTCTACGTCCAACATGGCAAAGACAAAACAATGACTCGATGACCAGTAGAAGACACACACGCTGAATTGCAGGGGTGTGAAAAAGTGTTTGATTTAATTAATTTATTTGTTTGCATGTTTGTCACACTGAAATGTCAAATCATTAAAAACATTTAAATATTAGTCAATGACAACACAACTGAACACAAAATGCAGTTTTTAAATAAAATGTTTGAGAAGAGAAACAAAATTCTAACCAACATGGCCCTAGGTAAAAACCTGATTGCCCCCCCTCCCCTGATAAAACATAACTGACTGGAAAAGGTTATGAAGCCATTTCTAAAGCTTTACGACTCCAGCAAACCACAGTGAGAGCCATTATCCCAAATGGCGAAAACGTGGAAGAGTGGTCAACCTTCCCAGCAGTTGCCGGCCAACCATAATTACCCCCAAGAACGCAGCGATGATTCATCCAAGACGACACAAAAGACCCCACGACAACATCTAAAAAAACGCAGGCCTCACTTGCCTCAGTTAAGGCCAGTGTTCATGACTCAATAATAAGAAAGAAACTGGGCAAAAATAGGTTGCATGGCCAAGACCAAAATCACTCCTGAACAAAAAAAAACATTAAGGTTTGTCTCAAATTTGCCAGAAAACATCTTGATAATCCCCAAGACCTTTAGGGAACTTTTTGGAAGGTGCGTGTCCCATTACATCCGGTGTGAAAGTAACGCTGCATTTCAGAAAAAAACATCATACTAACCGTAAAATATGGTGGTGGTAGTGTGATGGTCTGGGTCTGCTTCAGGACCTGGAAGACTTGCTGTGATGAATGCAACAATGAATCCTATTGAGATGCTGTGGTATGACCATAAAAAGGTGGTTAATGCTGGAAAACCCTTCAATGGGGCTGAATTACAACAATTCTGCAAAGACGTGTGGGCCAAAATCTAATTTTTCCGCACATTTATCTTGAGGTGCCACCTTAAAGTCCTGTTAAACATATTTGTCAGTAAGAGTCAAACCACTCCTCATAGCTTCTCATATGGACATAAAGTCTGTAAAAATGAATGGATAAGGCGGAGTGAAAACACTGAAATTGTGTTCCACCAATCAGTGCTCCTCACCAGACAGATGCTCCACAAAAGCCCCAGTAATAACTGAAAAAGATCATAGTGGTTGCCTGGAACTTTTCCAGCCACTAAGGGAACCTTTTTATCTGTTTAGTTTTTGGTGGCAACACGGGGGTATTTCAAGATAGGAAAAGGAAGAAAAGGTTCCTGCTGTGAAAAAGGGGCTCTTGTGTCCTAAAGTCCTCCAGGTTTGCATGAGGCCGCGATTTAGTCACTCCGCAGGGTTCTATTGTGGGCGATGGGGAGGTTCTGGAATGCCAGCAAGTTACCTGAGTGAGAAACAGTTAATTGTCAATATCTCCGGTCGTGATGGAGTTTGGATGGATGTCTACACCACTGACCCCATGACATCTAAATTGAAAATTCAATCAGGAGCTGTCTTGCCAGCTCTATTGCTGACACTGATTGCTTCATTTGAGGGCTAGACCAGCGCAAAGCGATCTACCACAATCAAGATGTATTCAAATCTGCTCCAACTGACTTCCATGGGGATTCCATTTGAGGTTATACAGCTATGTCCATGGGTGTTCTTGCTTTGTGGGCCTTTTCTGTTTAATGTATGGAAACTTCCATGTTTTGGACTACATTTTCATGACACCTTGGACTTGTTTTCCCATTATTTCCTGTACTGTAGGCAGCAACTTTACTTTTGTTTGTGGCTGCTCTTTGTAATCGGCGTGCTAGTTAAGTCCATTTTGGCTACGTCGACAAATACCCTTACCTAAGTGGAGATAATCCGGTCCCACCATATTTTTGTGTACTTGACTGACCTCAGTAAAACTATTGTTCAATACATACTTGAAACTGTGGTTTGGGTACTTGGGGTACTTGGATACTATGTTTTGGTTTACTAATGTCAATAGAATGTTTAAATTATTCATTAGTATCCCACAGCAATTAAACCAAAAATAAAATGCAATAAAATACAGCACTTAGGGTAATTTTAGTAAAATAATTAAATTTAACCAACTATCTTATTGGATATTTATGTAATATATTTTCAGATGAAAGAACCAAAAAATTATCAACAAGATGAACCATTTGGTTCCTAACTTGTGGTGAATTTCTGCTGTGCTTATAATAAACGACTGATCATTTTATTCTGGTGCCATAAAGCAGCAAAATGTCATGCACCAGGGTTGTCACATAAATCACTCTTCTATATTTTGACACACGATGGGTATAATGTGCAGATTATGAGCTTTCTATTTTAGCATCCTCTATGAGGCTGCCTTCAGAACAAACAACGTAATAAAGTCACAATCAACACAGGGTGCAGACCAAATCTCCTCCCACACACAACACACACACACACACATATACTAGAATATGCACCCAGGTTATTGCCACTGAAAGTACACACAGAGCAAGCATTTGACATGCCGACTTTTCACATAAGCACACAGAAACAAAAGGTTTGCATTGAAGTGATTAATGCCCCAGGGCTTGAAAAAGATTCACCTCTCAGCCTCTTGCCAAAGCGCTGCACTAAAATGTCTTTAACATGAGAAGAATTTCCACAACCTGAAAAAAACTAAACAAAAACTCATCCATCCTCAGCGTCACTTGCATAAAAGAAAAGTGTATACTTGATGACTTTTTTTTAACCAGAAGCTGATTTTCATTTTCATTTTAAATGACATGTTGGTATTCCTGGGTGTAGCACATTGGCCTCACAGTCAGGAGATCAGTGTTCGAATCTCCGTTGGGCATCTCTGTGTGGAGTTTGCATGTTCTCCCCGTGCGTACGTGGGTTTTCTCCAGGTACTTTGGTTTCGTCCCACATTCCAAAAACATGCATGTTAGGTTAATTGGCGAATCTAAATTGTCCATGTGAGTGTGAGTGAGTGTGTTTGTTTGTCTATATGTGCCCTGCGATTGACTGGTGACCAGTCCAGGGTGTACCCCGCCTCTCGCCCAAAGCCAGCTGGGATAGGCTCCAGCATTCCCGTGACCCTAATGAGGATAAACGGTATAGGAAATGAATGAATGAATGTTGGTATTTCTAGATAGCAAAAAGCAGATGCATTTAAAACAAACAAACATTCATTAATTTATTCATTTTCTATGCCGCTTTGAATTTATCTTACATAAATGTTGTAAACACGATAGGACACTGCAATGATAGTACCATAAACCCTCGTTTCTCACGGTCAACTGGTTCCGGACCAAACCGTTATAGGTGAATTTCCGCACAGTGGGATTACAGTGGATGTACTCACGGATGTGTTGTTTTGGTGGTGTGGACAGGAAGCATTGTTGCGGGCGGGTTATTGTGCCTGTTGTCAGATCATTCAATCATGCAATAAAAGCCTGTTGTTCAGGTATTTTGAATTTTGTCTCACCCAAAATTACAGTAACATTACTGACACCCAGTGTCCAGTGTAGAATACTACATATCATTTTGAATGCGTCTTCTGAATGCATTATATTTGTATTATACCATTTTTAAGTTTTAAAATGCTTAATCAAACACATTTCTTTACATATTCCTCAACATAAACATTCTAAAGTAATAAGGCTGTATTTGATGGTGATTTATTAATTAATATATTTTGAAGTGCTAAGGGACGACTAAATTTACAATATTTTTTTGGTTTTTTTTGTTGTTGGCAAAATTCATCTCTAAACTTTTTATTTCTTGTAGGGAAAATCCAACTGGAATTTGTATTCATTCAACGTTCTTTGAAAACTTTGACACAGTTCAAATCAGGTAATATGTTAGTGCTTAAAGTAGGAGCGTGGAAGTAAATGAATGACACGATGGTGTTCCGCAGGGTATTGGGATCGGCAGGGCGCTGCTTATTTGGCCGAGGTTATGTACTGTGCGTAGCTGCTAAGGGAGCAGCAACGCACTCAACCTGGCCGGGCCCTGCGCTTCTTATTCCCCGCCTGGGTGGTGAGTTCCACCCCGGGCTGCCTGTCAGTGCATCTATCTGGGTTGTGGTGGGTGGCTTCTTGGTCGTATGTCCTTGGTCGTCTGCTACTAGGCTGGGCAGAAAGTGTGAGGTCCCTGCACTCCTACTCCACTATAACAGCACATAACTTTTGGATTTGAGGGAGGGCAGTTTAGAGCTCTGGTTTCTTCTTTTCCTTTCGGCTTATCCCTTCAGGGGTCGGGACAGCGAATCAATTGCCTCCATCTAACCCTGACTCTATCTTCTTCTCTTGTGCCAACTACCGTCATGTCCTATTTCACTACATCCATAAACCTCCTCTTTGGTCCTCTTCTAGACATCCTGCCTGGCAATTCAAAACTCAGCATCCTTCTACCCATATATTCACTCTCTCTCCTCTGGACATGTCCGAACCATCTCAGTCTGGCCTCTCTGACTTTTTCTCTGCAACCTCTAACATGTGCTGTCCCTCTGATGTGCTCATTCCTGATCCTGTCCATCCTGGTCACACCCAAAGAGAACCTCAGCATCTTCATCTCTGCTACCTCCAGCTCTGCCTCCAGTCTTTTCCTCAGCGACACTGTCTCTAAACCAAACAACATCGCTGGTCTCACCACAGTTTATACAACTTTACTTTCATTTTAGCTGAAACTCTTCTATCACACATCACACCCGACACTTCCAGCATGCCTGGACACGCTTCTTCACCTCTTTTGCACACTCTCCATTGCTCTGGACTGTTGACCCTAAGTACTTAAAATCATCCACCTTCTTTGTCTCTTCTCCCTGTAACCTCACTCTTCCACTTGGGTCCCTCTCATTTACACACATGTACTCCGTCTTGCTGCGGCTAACCTTCATTCCTGTCCAACCTAGCATACAAGTCATCATAAGCCCCTTGTTTGGCCTCTGCCAACTTTAATTTCACCTTACGCTGCATCTCTCTGTACTCCTGTCTACTCTCTTCATTCCTCTCAGTGTCCCACTTCTTCTTAGCTAACCTCTTACTCTGTATACACTCCTGCACCTCCTCATTCCACCACCAAGTCTCCTTATCTACTTTCCTTCCAGATGACACACCAAGTACTCTCCTACCTGTCTCCCTGATCACAGTAGCTGTAGTTGTCCAGTCATCTGGAAAGACTTCCTGGCCACCCATTGCCTTTTTCAACTCCTTCCTAAAAGTCACGCAACACTCCTCCTTTTTCAGCTTCCACCATTTCGTCCTCTGCTCTGCCTTTACCCTCTTCATCCTTCTCACCACTAGAGTCATCCTACACACCACCATCCTATGCTGTCTGGCTACACTCTCACCTACCACTGCTTTGCAGTCACTGACCTCCTTCAGGTTACACCTTCTACACAAGATGTAGTCTACCTGTGTGCTCCTACCTCCACTCTTATAGGTCACCCTATGTTCCTGTCTCTTCTGGAAGAAAGTATTCACTACAGCCATTTCCATCCTTTTTGCAAAGTCGACCACCATCTGTCCTTCAGCGTTCCTCTCCTGGATACCAAACTTGCCCATCACCTCCTCATCATCTCTGTTTCCTGCACCAACATGCCCATTGAAGTCCGCACCAATGACAACTCTCTCACTTCTAGGGATGTTCTGCATCACTTCATCCAGGTTTGAACAGAATTTCTCTTTTTCCTCCATCTCACATCTTACCTGTGGAGCATACCCACTAACAACATTGAACATCACACCTGCAATAAAAGCCAATACAACTCTGGTGCTTGTATGTCTTACCCAACATTACAGTAACACCTAGCAACCTATGTAGATTACTACATATCATCACAATTTTCCTCAAATGCGTCATTCGAATGCCTTATATTTGCATTTTATTTCCGCCTTTATGCTTGAAAATGATTCATTTAAACAAACACATTTGCCTAAATATAACATTTTCTTCACTAATAATACGCTGTATTCAACCACAAAACAGTATGTTTTATGATTTATTAAAACCGTGTAACTCAAGTATTTACACAATGTTGCATTTGAGGATCACCTTATTGCTCACTGCCAAGCAATTACTAAAACAATGAGCCTTTTTTTGCACTGTAGCTGGCAGACAGTAAATGTGCCATTGACCCTTTACAAGGTGGTACCATGCAGTCTCTAACATATTCTTTCATAAGCTGGAATGTAGATTTATCTCTCATCAAATGATTTGGGAGCCTCTGAGATTGCTGTGATTTAGTATGTCTATCTAGCAAAATTCCCTCCACTTTAACAAGCTAGGAATTGTATTCCTTTGTCTCTTTTATGACTTCTTTTTTAATTGGATAGAGACCATTAAGAGGGAATGCATCAATCAGCTTTAACAGACATTTCTCTTTGTCAAACACATGGGAGCTCAAACTGAACTCCACTCAGGTTGTAAATGGTCAAAATGTAAATTATGGGAGAGAAAAAAAAAATATCCTAATTAGGTTTATTACTCATATTAACAGTATAACCTCAACCATTTAAATCATCAGCGGCGTTCGCTGTGAAGCATATTTTTTTCCCTTCTTTTCTTAGTCTAAGTAGTCATCTCCCTTTGGAATCAAACGCAGTGATTTTGGAGGTATTATATTCATGAGGGGTTCCAGTAATTGGATTAAATTGGTTCCAGAATGTAGCAATTTATATTATAATATCCCATTACTTCTAATACAGTTCTTAATTAATGTGCCTGTTTTTGTAGGTCCATATTACTGATAAGTTAAGTTGTCTTAAGAGTATTGTCACATAGCGATGCCTTGCAGCACCGAAATAGCCACACACCTGGACGCAAAATGCTGGATGGATGGAAGAAGCTTACATTTGCTACTGAAAGAAACCAACATTTTCATTTATATTTTCATATAGCTTATATTTTCAGGATGTAATTCTGCTTTGAACTTGGCAAATTAATAATAAAAATGAAAAAAATCATTCCCATATGCAAATATAATTTAATCAAGTAAATGAATCTGAAATGCAATGCCTGAGGGTTAAACGTGAGTCGTGTGTGTGTGTTCTTATTGCTCTTTACTATTCATACTCGCTAAAGTTTCATTAGTGAAAGCTTTAGAAGTAAACAAGCATCTAAATAACCTGCTTTAGTAAAGTGGATGGTTCTTGTGCTAACCAACATTTATTGATGAAGCTTAGTCAGAGGTAGGATTTTTCCCAACCACCCATTAAAAAATAGTTATATATATAAAATATATA